>JADHZB010000409.1:3814-24265 GCA_015657535.1 Nephromyces sp. MM_2019 | reverse complement strand
GTGTGTTTTTTTTTTTTTGGGGAAGGTGTATGTACAGCGGAGGGTGTGCCAACAGGGTCCTTGGTGTGTGCATGCGCAATAGTGTAAACTGGAAGGTATGTGAAGCAAGTCTTCAATATATGTGTGAGCTATGAGAGGTGTACGTACACCAACCTCTCGAGAAGCAATATTTCTTGCAGCTTTCAACTGATGTATATCTGCATGTAAAAACACTTCGTTTTATAGAAATAAATCAAGAAAAAGGCAAGTAAAATATCAAAGCGTAGCTCAGCAATAAAGACAACACACACACAAGCACATACACACATACATGAACAAAATCAAACATCACACACAAAACAACACAACACATTCACACATACATACATACTGAAACACACAAACACACCCACACAATCAAGCATTGCACAAAAAACAACACAACACACACACTAGCCGACAAATATACTAAATGACTCACTCATGCGCACCAGCTACATTTACAGCAGCACACTCAGGCGATGAGTATAGGTTTAAAGGTAACACACACATACCAAGAGTTTATTCGCTGTCGAGCTAGCCTCAGCACTTTTTATGATTTGCATCTTTCTTGCCTGTAGCATAGATGAAGAGAAAGAACACTTCAATTAAGGCAGTTTTTGAGAGTATACGCACACCATCTTCATGCATTTCAAGCCCACAAAATATCACGATAGTCAATGATGCTCGGTTTTACACACACATACGTTAAGAAAGAAGTTTCAGAGGGTAAGTCGGTGTATATACACTAAAACAAGTCTAACGTGTGTGCATGCGCTTCTGGATTATCACAGACGAACCAGAATTGATTTGATGAAAAACCCAATGAAAATACAGTAAGCATCGCTACACACACTGGAATATAAACTTACAGCCGATCATGCTCTCGTTCAAACATCTTCCTAGCACACACACATAAAAAAACCCACACACAAAAAAACTCACACTCACACACATACAAACACCCACACACACAAGAAAAAAGCAGCACACAACAGTGAGTGCTACTGTTTGTGTGTCACTACAGCTATTACCTCAGCTATCTCCTTCCTTGCAAGTCTATTACGCTTAGAAGTATTCACCATATTCATCGACTCTGCGACAAGTTTGTTAGGGGAAATGTCTACAAGCAAAACATCTACTATTTCGTAGCCATAAGCAGCCATTTGATCTGAAACATCCGCCTGCACGCTGTCGGAGATAGATTTTTGCTGCTCTGAACACACACATACACATACATAGCAGTACCAAAAACAGCGTGTTCGCATAGCAGGTATAGAGCGTATTTTTTATGATAAAGATATGCAAACACGCACACACACAGTTTTCGCATAGCATAAATATGCATAGCGAAGAATGCTGTGCGTGTGTCCATCCTCTTAAATGCTTAAAAAATGCGTATCATCATGTTCTGCTGAATAAATAAACCCTTTAATTGGTGATTTTCCATGTGTGCAAAGGCTCATATGGCTATTACTCAGCGTGTGTGTGTGCGTGCGTGCGTGAGTGTGTGTGTTGTGCATATCAGCAATTATCTGCAGCTACGACACGACATGTGTGTGCATGATTCTATTTTTATTTAGTCCTCTCTCTGTGTGTGCAAAAATTTTTGTTTCTTCTGGGCAGCTACTCACCGAAGACGTCATCCAACTCCAACAAAGGGATGGAGGCTCTGATTGAAGCATAAACAAATGCTTGAAGCTGCGCCTCAGCATCTTGCAGCGAGTAAAAAGCCTACACACACACACATTCACAAAGGTGGTTCACAAACACATTGATAAGGAAGCTTCAAACACACACAATCGTAAGGATACTCTGCACACGTTCATAAAGACGTTCCAACACAGGCGCACACACAAAAACTTTAATGAATAATAAAACCATCAGTTTTATAAAAAAAAACTAGTGAATTCAATAAATAAATGCCTAGTGTATGTACACCCAAAAACTCCTTTTTACCTCATAGATGTTCCCCTTCTTCACCTGAAACTGCAAATATTAAAAGCGAAGGAGAGTTCATGCAGTTAGTGAAAGGATATGAGTCATACAGGAAGTTAGAGTAGAGACATATATACACGCGTATTATACTCTTAAAACGGATACACGCATTACACACTTCCACACAGACACACACATCATATGCCTGCACCCATAGCCTCCCATGCACACCTTTCCACACTCAAATACATGTCATATACTTTTAAACACACATGATTTATTCCCACACATACCCTCGCACACACGCACACATGAGACACTTCCATACACACCCTCGCACGGCACGCTGACCCTCACACACACACCCTCGCACGCGGACCCTCACACACACACCCTCGCACGCGGGTCCTCACACACACACCTTCGCACGCGGACCCTCACACACACCCTCTCATACACACAGCCTCCCATACACATATCTCCCTATACACGCACCTGCACAGAAACACACAACGCTACGAATACATTGTTCTTCGACTTAGTCTCACAACGGAACGTTCGCTCCTGGAGGCGCAGGCTTAAACGTGGCCTTCGGGCTCTGCATAATCCACACACACCAATGAAGTGGAATCCAGGCCCAATAATCTGAATTAAAGGTGCGACAAACACACAGAGCTCTCCTTAGTGAGAAATAGCCCAAAATCTACTATATTCTCTTGCTTGAAGTATATATAATCAGCGTGATATCCAAAGGTTATGAAGAGGAGCTAAGGATAACTATGAACGATATGTTGGTGCAGGCAGCTTGGTGCCACTGGCCTTGAGTCGAGATGTCGAATTCGCAAGTGTGCGTGTGTGTGCTATGTAATCCCAACTGCTTGAGCCTCTGCCTCTATGCTAGCATGTGAAACATAAGCAAGAACCAGATAGGTTTGGTTAAGCTTTCTTCAAGTATCTGTGAGTCTGTGCACACACATGGAAACTTGTTCTACACAGCAGTGATATCACATACACACGAAACCTCCCACCTTCCCCTTCACACACAATCACACACACGCATCAAACCCTCATGACATAACACGACACACACACACCGCCCCCCTACCCGATTAAACTTTCCAAAGTGCTCTACTATCGCCACTTGAGATTCCCTCACAATCGCACAGTCGACTATTGGGGAATCATCGTAGAGCATAGACCTTTTTAAGGCCTCCAAAGGTCTATCCATAGTGAAAAGACTCAGGGGGTAGAACAAGGAAGCTACTCCCCAGTACGAGAAGATGATAAGCTAATAGGAGGTTTTTCTTGAAGAAACACAAGCAAAAAGTGAAATAAATCCCATCAACATGCATCGTAGCTGAAGACGAGGTAAAAACACACTGAACAAGCAGCAGCCTACAAAAGAGGGAAGCAGGCTCATCAGCCACTAGGAGGCGGGAGACTTGAGCAAATAAAAAAAAAACTTGAGTTCCTACTTCGAAGAAAACATGCTAATTAAAGCAGTGAAAATGAGAGAGTGTGTGTGAAATATCCGCTACAAACAGACGAATTTTAGCTAAATAATGTCAAGAGGAGGGATATAACGTCGAAAAGTAAACTTTTGTGAAAGTTTTGCATTCGAAACTTTTCAATCAAAAACCTTCCTGAAGAATAGAAAAGTGAATACCTTTTGTAGATTCCGTTTCCTTGTCAAACTAAAAGCACACAGCAACGGATCCAAGAAAAATCCACTATTTTGAGAGTTTTAACACAATCTACTGCTTCTTCCTCTTGAGAAAAGGTGTTTCACTCATAATCGCAGCTTCCCCTTTTTTATTCTTCATGAAAAGTAAATTTTTGGTGATAAAATTATAGTAAACGGGTTAGTTACTTCCAATATCCATACTAGAACGGAATACTGATGAGAATCTCTCTGTGAAGAAGAGATGACAACACTTGAAAAGGGGGGTTTTAAGCTGGGGCAGCGTTTATATTTTCATTTAAGAGGGAGTGTGCCTTTCTGGTTTAAAAAAAAAAGGGAATTCTTATACTCCATAAGAAGTGGAATTAGCTCATTTTCATAAAAAAAAATTGGAACTTCCCCCTCTTCACAAGGAAAAAAGGGGAATTTACCAATTTTCAACTGAAAAAACCGAAATTTCCCCCTCTTCATAAGAAAAAAAGCGGGATTTCCTCCCTCTTCATCACAAAATTCTCTCCTCTTCGTCATTTTTTACTCGCTTTATCCACAAATACCCCCAATTTCGACATATGCATATTAAAAACTTGCAACAAAGTCTCAATCGATGATTTCCGCAGTACCAAACAGCTTCCCAATAGCAGAAAAAGCAGCAATAAAAATGAAGCGCAGCACTTACTTTTTATACGACAAATTTACAATATGAAGAGGGAAAATGAACATCATGTGGGTGCACCCTGTTGGAAAAGGCTAAATTGAGGGGAACAAACACACAAATCCCTGTTTTTACCGTAAAAACCGAAAAATTATGCGACTTTAGCGGTTTTGTGGAGATTTCGGGAATTCGTAGAGGAGAAAATAGCAAAAAACTCGTGGAACTTTTTGGAAACACACCGGGCTTGTGTGTGTTGATGGGGATATGGTTGTGTGTGTAGCGGTATGACTGTGTATGTGCTGGAGTAACGCTGTGTCTGTGTTGGTGTAGGGGGTGTGTAGGGGTATCGTTGTGTGCGTTTGTGAGGATATCGCACTGTGTGTGTATGAGTAGCGCTGTGTGTGTGTATGTGTCTGTATGATGCAGATGTGTAGCACCTGCATTATTTTGGTGTGTGCGTGCGCCCTTGGTACACCCCCAAGTTGTGGTTAGGAGCGTGTGAATGTGGGTGGAGATTTGCCTGGTGTGTAGGAGCATAGGTGTAGTTCTGAGTCTAGTCGTAGGAGTTGGTTTATGCTGGGAAACCATGGTGTGTGCGAGCTGCGAGAGCATATCAATTGGTGTGTGATGCCTCAGTGCGCCCGCGCGCATGTGTGTGTGTGTCTGCATCTTTTGTGAGTGCGTATATGTGGATGGCTAACGTATAGCCTTTATGTGTGTCAATGTCAAATTTATCGCGTGTGTGCTTATAGCTCCCACCTACAAAAGCGGAACCCCTTTAAAGCATAAAAGTATTTTAAAGCGCTCCTCACTCTCCTTTATACAACGCACACCCACAACGTAAAAGCTTTCCTGCGGATATTCACTTATCCTCCCCCCTGAAAATGCATTTTGCTGCTTTTACCGTCGAAACGACGTTTTTTTGTGATTTTTCCGCCTTTCCCTCTTCTTTCTGAGGATATTTGAAGGTTCCGATGAATTTCCATCTTGCGAGTGAAAAATCTGCAAAAAAAAAGATTTTTATTGAAGAAGCAGATGAGGAGGAGGTAATAGCGGATCTTCAAATACTTCTTTTAAAGAAGAAGCTGATCTTGAAAAATAAAGTGTTTAGTGTAATGCCTATGAAAAGCTGTGTCTTTTCTCTCTTTTATTCATTAAACACTAGTGTGTGCATGGTACTCTTTATTTATTCCTTTAGTGTGTGTGTGTGTGTGTTGCTCTTGCGGTATGTAATTGTATCGCGTGTGCGTGATTGTCTCATGTGCGTGCAATTGTCTTGTGTGTTTCGCTTGCGTGTATGATTGCCAAGAAAATTGTGAGTATAAACCCCCATTTTTTGTGAAGTTTTTCACACCCTTATTGCTCTTGCGATTCTTTCGAGTTGAAGGTTGATTAATGTAGAATCTCTGCACAGGCTGTCATTATGTGCTATTCAATTCTCACTGAAGATTGCAATGTTCCCATGAGCTTCACGTCTTATTTTGAGAAAGTATAGTGTGTTTTCCTCACTGAGGATATTTCCAAGATCTACACCATCAAGAAGCATCCCCCTCTGCAATTCGTTTGTCTACCGTGTATGTTTGTTTATGTGTGCGTATTTATGTGCGTATGTGCGTGTGTGTGTTCCTATAGCGTATTAATGAATTGGTAAGCTCATAAAAAGGCTAAAGAAGAATCTTCTTGTACTTTCTCAGTAGAAGATGAAAAGTTTTCTCATTGCATGAAGAGCTAAATTCTGGTACAAAACCAAAATAATCTACTAATAAATGAAGAAAATAACGGATTATCATAGAAAAAGTGAGTTTCTCTGCTTCATTCGTGCATCAATGCTCAATGCTCACTATAATGAAAATGAGATTTGAATTTTGCGCACAGAAGAGTAAATGGAAAACGAAGCGTGTGTGTTTGCTTTCGAAGAAAGATTTCGTCCTTGAAGGATATCTCTGGTGATAACGATTACACATTGAAGCTATCGAGGCCTCTTTTTTTAGGTATCATTAGTTCTTTATGCTGCTGCTGAAACCTTTTCTTTCCCAGGGGTTCCAGAAGTTCAACCGTGAACGCCAGTTTGCTTTATGTGTCTTCAAAGCATCCCCATCTTCTTCTCTTCATCTGCTGCATTCCTCACAAGTTTTTATCTCTTAAAAGTCTTCTTCTCTCCCCCCTTGAAGGCGAATCTGCCCTTTTACCAGCTATTTGCCTTTGCTCCTCGTGCAATAACCCTGGTAGTCCATGATCTTCATCTAGGCTGCTGGTTCTTGTGCATCCTCCTCTTGGCCTTTCCTGGTTTAGTATATCCCCCATCTACCCTCCACCTGGTTCTCTTTAACCCCCCATCTACCCTCCTCCTTCTCTCAAGCCTCCCCCCCCCCCATCTCTCCACCCTCCACCCCCCTCCCAAGATGCTCTCTTCTATTGCAAAAAATCCTGGAAATTCACCTGTAATCGGAGAATTTCAAGGCAATGAGAAAGTGCTTGATCCTAAACTTTCCTTGCAATTGAACATAATTAATTGCTTCTTACTATTCCTTGCATATGTTGGAATAGCTCAAGTAGTTTACCTTCTCTTTGCTGGGATTGTCTACTTCAATACTGAGGTAGCAGGTATATTGGGCTCTCTGGGGTTGCTCTCTCTGACATGGAATTTTAAGCTCCAGGCAAGTTGTTTAGCAGGAAAATTGGTGTATGTGTTCTTTTTCTTTTCTTGAATGAGCGATTTGTGTGTGAAATTTATGGAGGAAGAAAGAGGATTTTTCAACGTGCAATATCTCGTATATTCATTACGATGAGATTTTTTCGAGTGGATCTACTGGATTTGGCTATTTAGAGGTTTTCTTTAGTTGGCAGGTGGTAATCAGCTCGGCAAGCTTTGCTGTTTGTGTCATTCAGAGGTGATTTCTGTGTCCAGCGTAATCTAGGGATATTTGTGTGTATTTCTATTTTTTTTGGTTTAGTCAGGTGATTAAGCTACTGAGAACATGATTTATTTTTAGGTGTGTTTGTGCCTGCATCTCTGTGGAAATCTGTGTGTTGTGTTTATCTCTGTGGAAATCTGTGTGTTGTGTTTATCTCTGTGAAAATCTGTGTGTTGTGTTTATCTCTGTGAAAATCTGTGTGTTGTGTTTATCTCTGTGAAAATGTGTGTGTTGTGTTTATCTCTGTGAAAATGTGTGTGTGTGTGCCCATCATTCTATATTTTTCATCGCTTTGCTTTTAGTTTTTTCTTCCTTTACTATAAACAGCCCCCCTGAAAATGTTAAACTCTTGTTTTGCAGCTACTTTCTCCAGAGTATAAGCTAAGGACTAGAGAAGCCCTCTTTTTGGAGTATCTTTTCTGTGCTGTAGTACTGTTAATAGCAATTACATTTTTTCTTTAAAATAATAGCAAAAGCACAAATATAGGGCAGCTTCCATAGTATACCGCGGAGAGGTTGCATAAAACTATGATAGGTAATGTATCGGTCACTGGCAATTGTGTGTTGAATCAACTTCCTCTTCTTTTGATCTCTTCTTATCCGTACCTTTGTGAATCGATGAAATCATGGTTTCTGCGTGTCTCTTTAAAATTAAGCTGTTTG
Organism: Nephromyces sp. MM_2019; assembly: GCA_015657535.1. Lineage (NCBI taxonomy): Eukaryota > Apicomplexa > Aconoidasida > Nephromycida > Nephromyces > Nephromyces sp. MM_2019. The sequence goes on along the minus strand of JADHZB010000409.1, from coordinate 16,398 downwards.
TGGGTGTGTGGTTATAAACTGGGGCTTGGGTGCGATATTTCCTGAGCTCTTAACACGTGACAGTTCTTTTAACGGGTGTTTCAGGAGCAAATTTGAAGGATTCTGCACTGTTTTTTGCAATATAAAGGGGAAAAATTGGGAAAATTCTTTGAAGATGAGCGGTAGGAGTAAGTGGATGAAGGAGCAAGCTTGGAGTTTTCCGCTAAAATCATCAGTTTAGTAGCTTTTTGCTCTTTGCTATGGAAAACAATGGAATCATAGAATACAGTCCTCCTTTTTATGCCGAAAAAATTGTTATTTGGGTGGAACTTTTGTGGCTTATTAAGTGGTATTAGTGTGATTGTGTGGATGGATTTTGGTATGCATTGTGCGGGCCTCTGTGTATGATTGTGTGGGTGTGTTTAGGTATACATTTTGTGGGCCTCTATGTGGGGCTTTGTGTGTATGTGCGTGGGGCTTTGTATTATGCTTGTGTGAATGCGGCTATGTGTGTATTCCACATGTCTGTGTTTTACGAACGTATATTTTTCGTGTGTATTAAACGCGCGCTTTCGCTTGGGTTTCTCCGGGGAGTATATCGCGTTTTATCGCAAATTTCATGTAAAATTCGCTGTTCTTTTGACGGTTATGCTAAAAATATATTCTCTTGTGTGTGTTTGTATCTCTGTGTGTGCCTCTAGAAATGTCAATCACCCACTCAAGCAAATCTGATCAGTCTTAGAGGAAATAATGGCGTGTCTTTCCGTGAATTTCAGTTCCATTGGCTGTAATATCACGGGAAATCATCAATTGAGACTTTTATGAGTCAAATCTAAGTTTACGGTCATCTTATTTGATCTATGCTTTATACTGAAGACGTTGAAAAAATGGGAAATGTAGGATGAAGTAGGCTTTCACATCAGAGATTCTTTGGAGGAATTATCTAGTATCTTGTATTGTGTGTGGAAAATACAAGGGAAACGTGGTATGTGCACTTCAGCGAAGAAAACAGGCCGCAAAAGCAGGCATTACACGAACTTGTCAAGAGGAAAAACAAACTTCAAATATTATTGAGCGAATTTAAAGCTGGTGGTAGTTAAAGCTAATCTAGCATGACTTTTGGTTCATCTTGCATTTCAGAGATATATGCGAATACTCCGTTAAAGCATAATTTGAGGGAGGAAGCCCTAGAAGAGATAAAGAGACTGTAGGCATAGAATTAGGGCTAAGGATCTCTTGCTAGGAAAATTTTCTTAGCGTAAAGGGGGAGGAAAACGCATGCAACGAATACAAGACTGGAAGAGACAGGCAAATACTAAGATGCTGATGCGAGAAAAGGTTATTTTGCTGCTCTCATAGGTGCTGGAAAACACGGCGAATACGCGTACTTTGAAGAAATTCGTAAAATCGTGCTACCCTGACAATTTTCATCCTACAAGCTGACTAGTTTCAGCCCGGTATGTACCTCGAATTTTTATATACAGCGCTTTCTAGTGCTTTACCACTACTTAAGAGGGAGTTAAAAGAAGCCACACATTAAAATTTCATTACAATAAAACTACACACTAATGAAGGCGCTTTTTTCTCGAGAATTGGCAACTTTTTCCCCAATGCCTTCTGAGCTATACAAGCAGAACCACCGGTGAGTACGACTGATTTTCACAAAGCGCCTGAAAGTAAGCTAAAGCCCTCATAAAGACATGATTTCCAGGAAGATTGAAGCCTAGCCGAAATCCCTTTGTCATCGTAAAGAATAGAGACTCATCGACTGGCAAAAGCTAAGTAAATCGCGATGGTAACGCTCTTGAATGCAAGCCCAAGATTGGCCTGCATGGTGTCTAAGGAGCTTTAAAGGCGAAATAGTAAGCGACATGTGACACACGCAAAGCCTTTGAACTTGCAAGAAATACGGTTTTCCATGAAAAATCTCACGCAGTAAAATGCGTAGTATTAACCTGACGCGAAATTAATCTTGTTGCTACTATTCGACAAAATCGGTTTCGCTCTGGTTACACACTCATAAGAGAGAGCTGAAATTGCTGATCATGGACTGGAAGGCGCAACCGCCTAGGCTGCAGCATGGACTAGAAAATCCAAAAGCCTAGACTGAAAGGTTAATCTCCCTGAACTGCCAATTCCCTCAACCTACACTGACAGGTTCATGAACCTGAAATGGCAAGCCTACGAACTAGGACCAGCAAATCCACGAGCCTAATACGGAAGATCCACGTCCTCGTACCAGCGAACCCACGAGGTAGGACCCGCGCCTACTCGCCCGGAAGCACATAAATGCCTACGAACCGAAGAACCTACGCCCTCTATGCAGTTATATATGCGCAATTTTATGCTCCAATAAGCTAGCTCATCCCATACAAGCAAGCCGATATGGTCGCTCAAGGCCATGTAATTATCAACTTTTCCTCTTCAGCTATGTGCTACAAGTTCCTGCCAACCTTGAATTTCAGCACACACGTTTGCATATGCATGGGATAACTCCTACACTTTACTAACTAGGACTCACAACGCATAGTCGGTAAATACTTTTAATGCAAGATAGAAAGCAAGTAAAACGATAGAAAAAAGCTTTATCTCCTCGTTTACTCCTTATGGGAAAAACACGAAATGTCCAGCGGAAAAAAATATACACAAGTCACAAAAGATATACACTAGCCATAAACAAGGAACCTAGTGTGCATGCTATACTTGCTACATTGACTCGGTCTGCAGCTCATAAAAGAACTAGACTGTGCGCTTTCAGCCTCTTAAAAAGCCGCACAAGCAAACAAATCTTTTATGCTAGGCTTGCGTGCACGAAGCAGGGTTAATCTATTATGCTAAAGCACACGAAATTTGATATAGCAGGAAATTCAATGAATGCTCTCAAGGTTAGCCCGAAATTTTAGAAGTGTTTGTACATGCCGCTTAAATTAATGTTTTTTTCCCTTTGAAATAAGGCCGGAAAGCGATTTGTATGTATTGATGTGTGTGGGCTACTTTTTATACATGCAGGAAGCAAGCGGGACATTTGCTGGATTACTTCACATGTGCAGAGTTTGCAAACTACCAAAAAGTGAGTTTTGCATTTATTTCGCGATAAAATTATTGACCTCATGCTTATTTTAGATTAAGGTGGAAGGCTTTTGCTGAATATACTTCGCGATAGGCTGCTATAATACTCCTTTGCAAAAAAACAATAGTTTTTCAATGAGAATAAGACTAGTTGACGCGCATTACCGCGCACTAGTAATATATTTGAAGTAAGAAAATTTAAATTAAAGTGCTTTATAAGGAAGTGGAAAGCTCCATCGTGTTAGTCGTGAAGCTCCCAAGTGCTGTAGGTTTGTTTGCCTGTGCAGCAACTAGTGACATGTGTAGTAAAGACGGGCTTTTGTAAGATATTTTGCTACTAGAAACAACAAAGTAACCAAAAACAACTCTGAGCTTCAGCACCTAATTTTTCAAGTAGTAAATACCAATTATTCGCTATTGCTTAGAATTTGGGCTATTGTGGATACAGCAATACGGCACTCAATATTGAGAAACTGCAAGAAGCGAGAGTAGCACTTACTCTAACCCACTGTATTGCTGCAAGACTTTCCATGCGTACGACCATCTCTGTAGGTCTTTATTTGTTGATGAATTTTCCACTTTTCCCAAAGAATACACGCCCGTCAGTGATTCACCGAAGAATACTTTCAAGAGAAACTCATTCCTTAAGTCTCGCTCAATACATAGTACATCTTTTCTAGTTGCATTAGAAAGTATAATACTTGAAATATAAAGTGTTCTACTTGGAAAAAACAGTGACGCATCCACACTGGGAGCACCCATGCTCACGGGTTTCCACAGTGAGGCATACACACAACGTTAAAAAGAAATACAACCAACTCATAAGAAACCAACCATGTCCTCTCAATGGTTTATAAGCACTTTTTTATCGATACTTTTTTCGAGTCGGAATAAATCCTAGTCTTAAATCTGTTCACTCTAATGCAGCCCTAACAACTATTCCCCTGGAAGGAAACCTCGGGTGCTCATATACCTGTTTACAGCAGTTAAAGGTTACATCCCATGCTAGCACTGATTCTACTTAGGAACCGAAGCGGTGAACAGTAACCACGATACTGAGCATTTTAAGCGTATATATATACGTAATTAGTTCAAGCCGACTAACTAAACAGGAACGAATTCTCAAGCGCTCTCACCAGAAAGAATTACAGGTTGAGAGGGCAGGCATATTTTATGTAGTCACAGCAGAGAAAACGCCTCCCAGGCAACTTAGCAAAAAAAAACCTGATTCCAGCCACTGCATATATATACGCCAAACCTAGAGGCTAGAAAGTTACCATCTCTTAGTTACGCATCCTTTCTAGGAGAATACTCTCATCTATGTCAATTTTTTTCCTTCTAGGTAGTTGAGAGGGACCACGTATTAGGTGGATAACGCACATAAAAAGAAGTGCCTTTCAGATAATCCCTTACAAAAGGGAGGAAAAGACGGCTATTAAAACGGCTATTAAAACACATTCTAAGAGTAAGTGATGGGTGGGCCCACATGATTTCCTTTTTTAAAGTTAAAATTGGGACGGAATAAAAAAAAAAGGATTTTGCTGATGAAGCGTCTTTACTTAGTAAAGATACTCTTTGTCTACTTATTCTCCTTTGTCTCTTTCTTCGTTTTCTCCATTTTCTTCTTCTTTTGCTGATTTTTCTCATTTGCCTCCCTCTCCCTCCTCTCCTTCTCCTGCACTTACACTGTGTGATAGTTTTAAGTCGTGCTACTTCGACTAGTAGTTACTATCAGTAAATATCGGTAAATATTCTTTGTGTGAAATCATACGATATCACGTTTTATGCTGGTTTAGCAGCACAGTGTCTCGAGGAATCATCATGACTGTGTGTATGCTAGATAATGCTAAAGCTATCACATATATTTATAGCCGTTAGCTGCTTATCAAGCTTTGAAAAGCATCATATTTAGCGCTTTGCACATAAATTACGCTGAAATCATGTTTTTTGAGTATAAAAGGTAATTTGCGTGCAAATAAGTGGAAGCAACAGTTCATGTGGCGTTTTTCATTGTGCTTTGTACTGTAACTTTGAAGTCGACGCCTCATGCAGCTGGACGATGTAGGCAAAGTATAATAGTTTTCACGTTATTCCTTACACTTGGTGTGTGGACTTACTCTTCACGAGACCACATGCTACGTGATTCAGCATAAAATGTTGAGAATTTTGCATAATCACACGCTTTTTCATCCGGATATTCGTTTTTTGAGGGAGAAAGTTGAACATTACCAGTAAATTCCTACCTATTAATAAAAAAGCTTTTTTATTAATAGGTAGGAATTTACTGAGTGCGACAGTGCAATACTTTTTAGGTTGAAAAAGGCTAAGTGCTGGATAATTAGACCCTAGCATAACGTGTAACGAATATACATTGAAAAAAATTCTGAAATGCAGCGACTCATAGTTTGCACGCCTCTTAGGCAGCGCATGCGTTGAAAGTATATAATTTCCCATTCTAATGGCAAAGGTCTAAATCGGACTAGTATATTGGAACTATCTAAAATTCATATACTCCCATATCTCGGCGATTGTAGACTTGTTCATGAAAATAGAAGTTCAGCGAAAGATATTTGCTGCCTGCTTTCTTCATAGGAAAAGTGCACGCGTGAAGTACCCAAGGTTACTGAGCAGACGATTATTTCACTCTTTCACAGTATATTACTTATCGCCTGCTCTACATATCCCCTTTTGGAGGAAAATCTTAGAATAAAGCGTACTATCAGCATCGCGATTGTACTAGAGACTCCTCGTGAGCATGCGCTATGAGAATCAGTGTTACATGAAAGAATTTTCAAAAAATCAAGCAAGTAATGGAGTATAAATAACAATTATATGATGTATATGCTTTTATCGCATTGTCTGTCGCAGCAGCCGACTTAACTCCAGCCTCCCCACAAAAAGACTGTCTATATATGCATTCAGAAGTTGTCACACGCGAACAAATTTTACGAGCATTTGAATTTCAAAAGACGGAGAAAAATTGGCAAAAAAATAAAAAATATTAGATCCCATTTCTAACGCTTGTTCTTTAGAAGTCTTATTTAAAATCTACGTACACATGATTTATAAAGTTTGGTTTTTTGATATGTTTCTTCTAATACTGCTAGTATGGTGAAAAGGTAATAAAAAGGATTTTTTCAAGTTTTTATCATGGATGCTCACATGTATTTGCAAAGGTAACTTAACATGAGGATTTCATGCGGACTATCCCATCACTCTGCTGTGTAAGTGTAACCTTTTTTACAAACCCCTTTAATGCCCTTCCCGGTACTGGTTTTGCTCCTCAGTGATTCCCTGGGTGGAGCAGAAAACTTCTCCAGTCGTCTGGTCGTACGCTTTCGACAAAAAAGCTATAGAGAGAGCTAATGAAAACTATGACGCCAATTCCATGTTCGGTTCTCAAGATGACATGATGAGTGTTGACAGTGGCTATTCAAAGGGGATAAAGCCTGGTAAAACGCAAAGATTTGCTTCAGCCTCTGTGTGTGAAGAAGGCACAGGTCCTCCAGACTTCAACGGATTGCTAGCAGCCGCTATGTACGATAGTATACGTACGAATTATGACTATATACTTACGGTAAGTAAAGGGCGTTTATTTGTGCCAGTAACTGCATGCACACACACGTGTGTGCAATCTTGATACAGAAAAAGAGCAGCGATTGACTTGTGATAAAGAAACTGTGGCGGTGGAGTTGTGGTAGCGGAAAAGGCATTTTGACTTGTAAATGCTTTACACACGAGACGAGATGTGGGCTGTATTTTTGTTTATAAGGTAGCTATTGCAGGTGTCAATGCAAGTTACGCTACTTGGAAGGTTCTCACTATAATATAATAGGAGTAAGATTTTCAAGAGAGATATGAATTGCTTTAGTACGTAGTTAACATACGGAAGCGGGCCAAAAGAGATGCAGCTGCAAATAGAATATTTGAAGCCTTTTTAGCTTGATAGTTGTAACTACTAAGTTTATATGAGTAGAAAGTATTATTGGCTGAGTTATTTAACGCTGATACAGGGGGGAAATGCTGCATTTTAATATACTTGCAACAGATCACTGGTTCAGAGAACACCCCCGAAGTAAGCGGACTCACTAGCCGTGAATATGTCAAAAAATCTCAGATTGAATACCTTTTCTTATTTCCCCTACGCTCTTCATTTTCTCTCAAGCCTCTCATCTCGTTTACTACACTCATGGATTCTCTCTTGCCCTCTTGCTTTCCATGCCGTGCCTTTTTTTATCACTGCAGACTCAGTATGGCCTAGGTTACGACGACAAGGGAAATATCTGGGGTGGGGTGACTACAGCTCCCAGCCTGAAGCTGAAGGCTGATTCTGCAAAGGATGCGGGATCAGCGGATGGTTGGGGTCCATCAGGGACTTCAAAAAATGCAAATGATATTTCGTCAACAAAAAAGAAGAGCATGATGGGTTGCTGCTAAAAACAGAAGTTCCTATGAAAAAACCATAATTTCAGCTAAGAAGCAGAAAGTATCTGCTAAAAACAAAAGCTCCTATGAAAAAACTGAGATTCCAGCTAATAAGCAAAAAGCACCTGCTAAACACGAGATTACCTAACAAAACGCTATATTTTTAGTTAACAAGCAGAAATTATCTGCTAAAAACACCAGTTTACCTGCCAAAAAAACCAAAATCTAGCTAATAAGCAAACGCTGTATGCCAGCAAACAGACCTCAGTTAACAAGCAAAATCGCTGCATTCAGAGTCCCTTTGCGATATGTATGCACTAGGTGAATATCTATAACATAAAAGGTGTTTTTGTAACTTCCAACCTTTTAGCCTCTGTAAATAGCTCTACTGTCAGCAACGTGATTTCCGTAGTTTCTGAAAAAATAGAATGTCTGCTAACGACACTTTTCCCCTATATGCGTCAAAAGGCATAAGTACTAGTAGTCATACACAAGTCTTTGGGCACTTTTTCAGAGCATCCACAGCTCTAATGACTATGCTTTTATACAGCGGTATTTTTCCATATCTTTGGTTTTTCCTCTTCTTGTAAATAACTTGGGTTTCCAAGCAAATGCTGCATAGAAACTACCTTCTAGCACTCTATAACGTAGAAAATTTACTTGGAGAAAAGTGTGTGTCGAATTTTTTACAACCGAAAACCCAGCCTACTCCACCGATTATCGTACTTATTATGTACAGAAAAAGGAGAAACAAGATTTACACAGACAATGCGGCGAAAAAGATTTTTATGATGAGGATAGTCTATTCTATTCTCCAAATTGTTATCATTTCTAAGTTTCCATTGCTTCTTCTAATTGGAAAGTAAAATCTACCTAGATATTTACATTGGTTATTTTTCTCGCTTCTTCCTGCGTTGTGTGAGACTTGTCTTTATTCTCACTGTCACTACGTATTTTGCTAATGCTGGCAGGTGGAGGAGGGGATGTTGTCGTTTCCACCTTTAAGTTTATTATAGATTTCGGATGTGATTGCTCTAAGCATGACATTTGACATGAAAAGGGCTACAAGGTGTTTCTGCGGCTCAAAGAACTTCAACTGTAAGTAGAAGCAAACACACTGGTAATTCTCAGCAGATGTGAATGAGAATTACTTCACAGTAAATAGCTTATCGGGGTTATGGCACATACTTACAGTTTAAGGTTTACAGAAAGGGCTAAATTTTATGAAAAAAATCGCAATGCAGGCGAATAGGCTTTGTAGCTGTTCTTCTTGTAAAGGCTGCGTGCTCCCTGGAAGAGGGAGAGACATTGTAGCTACTTTTTTTCTAAAGGCGTTTTGTCCTCTTAAAGAGAGACCACCTCCTCCCTACTCCTCTCCTAAAGGTTTCTCGCTTGCTATATAAAGCAAAAATGGACCTTTTTCCTTTTCCAACCTCATTCCAAGTAGTTTTAGCGAGAGGGGGCTTTGAATAACTACAAAGGGAAAACGTGAATTGGAGAGTCAAGCTGGAAATAGGAGAGCACATATAGCAAATCAGCGAGATATTCAACAAAAAGACATAAAGAGTGACACATTTCGTGCGGGCACACTTTTTTTACACATTACACACGGGAAAATCAAGGCGAAGTAGATAGAAAGAGCTTCTGGGCTTGCTTTGCATGGTGAGTGGTATTTTACTAAATAAACAGAGGATCATGTATGTAAAAGAAATTAGAGACCCGCGTAAAACACAAGAGAAGACAGCGTAGACAGTGAAAGATAAGTCCAACAAGACAGCGCAAGATTAAAGTATAAAACTAGCATAGAATTTCTCTTTTTTTAAAAAGAATTATTAATGGTAGAATTTATGCTCTTTATATACATGTGTATACATAAATAGCTTTTGATGAAAAAAAGCATTCATTCACCGAAGGAAGGGGCTCTCCCTTTTTCTATATCTAGCTGTATCGTTTAAATATGGGGGCTAATCAAGCCTTTCGAACACCCTATCTCCGCATGATTTTGCACACGACGAAATCTGCAGCTTTAGTGATGAAAAGTGAGACAAGAGGAAGCGTCCTAAATCAAGTGATTAGGAGGTTTCGTAAGTTTCATATACGAAGGCCAAGGGCATGCTAAAGATCCACAGGAGTAAGTGATGAAAGTAGGGAAAGGCCGCTACCACAATTAAGAGGGTGTGTTGATTGATGAAAGAGCAAGCAGAAGTCGCAGTGGACTTAGTTAAATTAGAGGTAGCTATAGCCTTAGTTCAAGAAGCAGAGATAGCGATAGCTCAAGAAGCAGAGATAGTGCTGGTGGCTTATTAGAAGAAGTAAGTATAGCGATAGTTAAATTAGAAGAAGCAACTCTAGCTCTACTGCTATAGCAAGAGATAGATATAGCAGTGTTTAAAGCGAAAGTAGCTATCCTACATTCCTTGAAGAAGCAATCTCTCGATCATCCTCAAGCTTGCTCATCATCGATATAATGAGTAAAGGCGAAAATATAGGAGCGGGGATGTAGAAAGCTGCTGCACACACAACTTAGTGCTAAATCCTACGCTCAAATACATAGCAAGCACTGTTTTGCGCACATGCCAGAAGTTACATGAACTACAATTTTGATTGTTGGAGATATCCTCATTCAGGTGGTGCACACAAGTCTAACACCCATCATTAATGCTGCACACTAAACTTACGATCCTTGTGTTACTTAGGTGTCATCTACGGAGAACATCAATTTACGCACACAAAGCTCCATACTGTGCAGAATTGTGTGTGAAATACAATTTTTGCGTATAAATCGAACGGCAGAAACTACACACACATGTAGTACTGAGCTTTTTAGCTGTTTTAAATTGATCGCATAATATAGCAGCGGATTTTGAACTCACACACACAAGTTCATCGTCTAAAAAGTGACGGCAAGAACATGCGTACGCACATCGAAATAAACACATCAGCGCACACACGCAGTTACACAATCCCATTTACGCATATCCACATTTGCGCCTACCTCTACCCACATCCAGACCCACACACAACCAAGACACCCCGCATACAGCCACACACACGCACTCCTACCAACCAAGACGCATCCCCCACACATGGAAGCATCAATTCCGCACACACACGATAGACGGCTTCCACACACACACATCAACAGACAAATTACACACACTAACGGACAAATTACACACACACACCACAAGGGGCAAATTCCACACACACATCAACAGACAAATTACACACATACCCTGTATTTTTCCAGAGATCTCTACCCTCCGCTCCCGACTTTCGCCTTGCTGCAAACACCTACAGATGCGCCGAGCTTGCTGCTTCCTCCTACACTCATTCTTGAGCTTTTGCTCGCTTTCACCTTCAAATTGTCTCCTGTATCGAAGCTCACCCACTTCACCTCATCATACCCTTAAAATTCTTCAAAAAATCAACACTTTTTACACCTTCAACATCGTGTTCCCGGTTAGATAACACGATTAACATCTTTAGTCATTGGCAACAAGCCTTTTATAATTTGCACACACAAATTCTGCTTGCTGGTGTGTGTGTATGTGTCTACACAGAGAAAAGCAAAAAAAAAAGCGCAAAAAGGCAAACCGACACACAAAGAGAAAGACAAACACACACACACACCCACAAGAAGAAAGAGAAACACACACACCAAGACAAACACGGAAACACAAAATCAAAAAACAAACAAACGCACACACAAAGACAAACATACAAACTTGGCGCACACACAGCAACAAACACACAAGCCCTACTCTGGAATATTTTCTTCTTGCTGCTGACTCTTCTTGGTGCTAACCTAAGGATACACTCCGCTCTCCTCTTTTCACTTCCTTCTTTCTCTTTCATCTTGGTGTTTTGTATGTGTGTGTGTGGAGGTTATTTACATAGCATTCAGGCTGTCTTTAAAGACCGGATGGCTTTGCTTGTAGCTGTCTAGCTTTTTTGTAAAAAGTAGTTTCTGCCGTTTTTCCAGAACAGTAAGTGGTGGGATGAGGAGCTCTATGTGGATGTGATTGCTGTGTGTGTAAGTGTGTTAGATGTATGTTTGAGTGTGTCAGATGTATGTTTGAGCGGGTTTTGCTGTTTGTGTGAGTATGCTAGATGTGTGTGTGAATGAGTTTTGCTTTGTGTGTGAGTGTGCTCATTGTGTGTGTGAATGTGTTTTGCTGTAGAAGGGTTGTCTCTGTGTCATTGTGTGTAAGTGTTTTCCTCTGTGTGTGTAAGTGTTTGCCTCTGTTTCAGCAAGTGTACTAGCTGTGTGTGTGAGTGTTGTCTCTCTTAGTGTCACTGTGTGTGTGAGTGTTGCCTTTTGCTGCAAGTGTGTTAACCCTGTATGTAAGTGTTTTATCTGTAGGAGTGTGTGCTCTCTATCTGTAGGCATGTTCACTGTGTGTATTGTCCATGTGTGGGTTATGCATAACAAGAAAGATTCAGATTTTGAAGACTGTGGTTTCCATTCAATATGTACTTAAACACAGGGATGATCTCTATGCTGCGTTGGATTTATGGGTGTGTGTTTTTAAGTTGAAAAAGCTTTTTGCATGTGCGTCTCTTCGTATGCATCGCATATGTGTGTTTTTTCAAAAACCCACGATCCTCAGTATCTGCATCCCCCTCTCACGTGCACCAACCACAGTGTCTTCAACTTTCCTCCCATACTCAGCACCACCCCTATCTTCATGTCCCCACCACCCCCAGTGTATTCATCTCTCCTTTTCTCTCCCCCTCCTAACCCCTGTATCCCCTGTTCTACCCACGCCCCCCCCGCTCCCCCCTCCCCCTCACAGATGGAGCACACCAGCGAAGAGCTCACCTTCAAGCTTTCGCGCATTGCGAAGCTTTGGAATCTCTCTCATGAGCAGCCCAACACACCATTTTACCAAGCAGATGCACTGGCTATTCTGATACCCCCAGTGGAAAACCAAGCCACCCCCCCGCCCCCCCAGCTTGAGCAGTTTCCGATATGGCTACTCGACAATGAGCTGCCAGAGTCGCTGATTGTCATAACCCGGGGGGGTGAGGTGCATGTCTTAACCACCCAGCCGATTGCTTCTCCCCAAACCCTTCCCACCCATCCTAAGCTCACAGTTCACCCCCCG
>JADHZB010000406.1:0-19835 GCA_015657535.1 Nephromyces sp. MM_2019 | reverse complement strand
GGGAGTAGAAAGAGGAAGAGGAAGAGGAAGAGGAAGAGGAAGAAGAAGAAGAAGAGAAAGATAAAGAGGAAAAGAAACAGGAAGAGGAAGATGAAGAAGAGAAAGAGGAAAAAATAAGCAAAACAACGAAAAGAAGCAGAAAAATCAGCGAGGTTCCTCAAAACTATAAATTACCCAAGTTTCTTCATTTAAACGCTTTCTTTGGGCATTCTTCTGAAAGAGACGTTTTCATGAGAGAGAGACTACTTTCGGCAGCTCAATCAGCTATTTTTGAAGGATTTCCACGCAAAAGAAGCTGAAAAAACCATAAAATTGCAGAGTTGTTATCCCTCTTCATGAAGAATTAAGGCTCGCAAGACCAGCGCTGTTCGGAAAACACTTCTCTTCGGCCGTCTTTTCGTGTGCGTGTAGAGTGCATATTGGAGCAGAGGCAGTAAATGCGATCAAAATTGAGAATTTCCCTGGAAGAAAACATCTTATTTCCTCCAAAAAACCAGTAGAAAGTGGGTGTGTGCGAGTGATAATCAACAAATTAGTCGTGGGAGAATCTGCGGAAAACAGAGCTTCTAATAATTATCAAAGCTCTCTGAAAGATGTATAGTTTACTGCTATGTGGAAGTGCTTAGTTGGTGGTTAAGTCCTTCCCAATAGGGAGTGCTATACACCTGGCTTTTGCATGAAAAAGCAGTGAAATTTGATGAAATTGCTTGATTTTGCTGTTTCTTTTCTTTCGAATTGAAAGTAGCGTGCTATGTACAGGAGATCCTGTTGTGTAATGCAGAGCTCTTCTTGGTGTTTTCCTTCTTGTATGAGTTTGCTTAGTTTGTTTCCTTCTCCTTCCCTTTCTTTTCCTTCTCCTTCTTCTCCTCTCCGAGCACTAGACTCCCACAAACACTACAAATAAAGTAAAATCTCCTCTTCCTCTTCAGCAAATCCTCCTTTTTCAACCCAAAAAATCTCGTAAAAACCGAGAAACTGTGGTAAGAAGGAAATTCTCCAAGCTCTATAAAGCTTACTACACTAGATAGCCCTTATAATAACATCGAAAACGATGAATCTCTACTGTTTCATAGTGTACAGAGAGCCTCAAAAACACCAAATTAAAGCTAATCAAAGAGAAAGCCTAGCGTTTGAAGGAAATCTCCACTGTTAAGGGTTTTTGTAGAAACAACGGGAGCTTTTTTGACGAAGTCTCTGCGTCTTTAACGGCTAGTTTTTTATCAGAAAAGGTTTTTCAAAGCCTAGAGATAGGAGAAGCAGCGACCTAAGGCTGTCGTTGAGTTTATATGCTGCTTCCTGTGTGTTTGTGTGTATGCGGGTTACAAAAATCCGGGAGTTTGCTATTCTTTTAAAGATAGTGTGTATGGATTTAGCGTTTTCTGTTGTGCTAAAAAGGTAGACTATAGAAGCATTATGAAGTTAAGTTGATGCTTAGGGAGGTATATGTGTGTGTTGGTGAGTGGCAGTAGAGGAATCTATGGAAGTAGGGTATTTTGGAGTAGAGAAATCTGAAGATGGAGACGATGAAGAGGATGAAGAAGATGGAGAAGAGTCTGAAGAAGCAGAGAAATCTGGAAAAATCCAGGAATCTGACAAAACTACCAGAGTACATGAAACAGTGCAAAATACGCAAATCTCTACCTTTTCCCATGTGTCGTGTGTATACGTTTTTATGAGGAAGTGAGAGTCATTCTTTTCAATGCTAGTAAGAGGGATGAAAACACTTGGAAGCAACACACACTATAGGCACATACACGCTACTTCGATGTATGCTGCTGAACTTGATCTTCTTTCGAATAGCACGTCGACACACACACACGTGTTGTTCAGCTTTGGTTTCCCTCTTCATACGGCTGAAAATTGGAATATCTGCCCAGAAAATTCGCTTTTTAGAATGTCAGAACTTCTGTGTGTGTTAAAGAAACAAGCTACATAGTAGTATATCCGTGTGTGCGTGCGTTTTCCTTCAAACAACCGAGCAGCAAAGCTGAGACGAATAAGACTAAGAAAACTGTCAGGGAAGAGAGAGCTAGATAATTGTATCACGAAAACCTGAGTAAAAAGGGTATTCTCGTACTTCTTCCTTGCAACACACACAAGGACACATCCACACACACACACTCACACACACCCACACACATCAACACACCCACACACACCCACATACACACACCCACATACACACACCGACATACACACACCCACACACCCACACCACTTTTTTTCATAGATTTTATCAAGCTTAGCTTTCGAGGGTTTTTTCAAGTTTTTGTCTTCAAATGGAAACTCAAACTTATCCGTCTAAAGCTGCTTCTAACAGCTCCTTACTCACGAGCAAATCTCTTTTTTAAGTAATCTCTCCAACACTCTCACAAAATCTTATCAAAATATCACACACTCATCTTTCAGATGATCGCTTAGAAGGTACATACTTTTGATCATCATAAGCATACATCATCGAGTTCATAGTTCGATAGTTTTCCAAGGCTTTTTTGCAACGCAAATACTTCCTCTGATCGCCCATCAAGGCAGTAACAAAGTGATCAGCCGTCAGAATCTTAGAATCACTTGAAAGAGCTATCCTCTGTGCTGACTTAACCTAGTTAGAGAGAGTTTAGTATATACACACACACACAAACCAGTTGAGGAAAACTAAGTTCAAAAAAAGGAAAATTGAGAGGAAAATGCGCGAGAAAATGCACGGGAAAAAGCACATACACACGCATAGATATATGCACACACAAATGCATAGGTACATGCACACGCATATGCATACACACATGCACACACACATGCACACACACTCATGCAGAGCTATTAGGCAATACATAGGCTTGTAGATGGAAAAAGATATACACACACACGAGTAATAAAAACAGAATAAGTTTGAAGACACCACAGAAAATATATTATAGATGTTCACACGTCAAGGTACGGAACATATGCAGCGCACACACACACACGTATGAGAGGGACAGAGAGCTGCAATCAAGTGAAATCACCGATGCAAACAGACGATCAAAGTAAATCCAGAAGAGATAACCCAAACACACACTTATACAAAAACCTCTCAATGCGAAAAAAAATCTTATTCAGTCATCCAATGACATACAGAAAGAAAACCTCCACACACACGCACACACACACACATTTTACAGACTATTATCTCTCCAGCCTTGAAGATTAGCTATGAAATAGTGAATAATCCCTCTCTTCTACAAAAAAGTATACATCTACTCCCACAGTGTGTGTGCAAAAATCAGTAAACTTACCAGATTTTCCAGGAATTGAATAGAATGAGCAGTTGCTAAATCAATCGCCTGACTGTCAAACACAAGATCAGCATCCCCAAGAATCGTTAGGAGCATCGCAACTACACACATAATCGATGTAAAACCAAAAGAAATAATCCACATTCGCACACCAATATAGAAGACATCACACACAAACTATCACGGACAGTAACACAGAAGCCATCACACACACACCAACTAACACACCACCCTTCCCTCTCATAACACATAATCCAAGAAAAGCACAAAAATACAGCCTCTACTTCCAATCTGCCTCATCTTCTCATGTTTCAGCCTCAAACTCGACGGATACCCCTCAATTTCCACATTTTCTGCAAAGCTAAAGCTGCGCATCATAACCCAGCCATCAAGAGAATCACCTAGAAATCTCTCGCACACACAACTACTACCAGGATTCAAACCACATACAGATACACCAAAGATGATAAGAAAAGCAGGAAAAAGAGGCTTCCCAATAAATGCACCAGCTCTAAGCATACACTTCTACAAAAACAGAGAATTATACATGTTTTAACGTGCAAGAAGAGGGAGGATTCACAGCTAAGAACTTCGTACACATTAAATGCACCATTCCACCTTCACACGACGATTTTCAAGCAAATTCCAGTGTTTTAGAGCATTCACTGAAGCGATACTTCTTCAGGTAAGATCCACGACTTGGAACACGCAAAACATCTTCCTCCTAAATACCTCGACTTACCGTCTGTTTTAAGCTCATTGTAATAGGCAGCAGTAAACGCTCTTTCTCCTTCTTTGCTGCTTCCATGGGGGTGCTGACTAGCAGGAGATACCATTGGCTTGGGAGAAGAAGGAGATGAACTCTGTGTGTGTCTAGGATTCTGTGAAAACTCACGAAAACCGCTGATTGGCGGAGACCCTCTAGAAGGAGGGAGAGCAGCAGAAGCAGTTACATCCTCTAGAGGTGAGCTCATTGTGCTATCTGGCTTCTAGGAGTTGAAAAAGGTGTGTGTGTTGGTGTGTCCGTTGGCGTGTGGTATCTGTGTGTATTTTCGTGTGTATACTAGCGTATTGGTGTATCTCAATGTATTAGGGTGTGTGCACACACCTCCATGCGTGTGTGGCTATTTCTGCTTGAATTTATCTTCTATTTCTCTGTTTGTGACTATTGTCTCCTAATGAAAGATAAGAGCGTAAAGTTCACATCTTCCTCCTCTTCTGTAAAGCCACCTCTACATGGCTCTACGCTGTGGAAATTCATCCAAAAAATTCTACTTTTCTTTACAGAGAAGGCGGAGAGCAGCACACATGTGCATGTCTGTGCATGTTTGTGTGTGGATATTAAGCAGTCCAATTGGTAGCCTGGGAGAGTGTGTGCGAAAAATCTCATCAATTTGAGCTTTTTTGCTCAAGAATCATCTTCAATGTGAAGAAAACATCGGTCACGTATACAGTTGATCATCAGGAGGAGGGAAATATTCGCATCAAAGAAATTCTACCAAAGAAGCAGCGGAAAGTGCAAAAAGAGCCAATTCCGGAAGCTTTCACAGAGGTGAGGCAACACACACACACACATACGGAGTTTCTTCCGTGCAGACAGTTGAACGCACATCAACCAGGGAGAGATGCTAAGGTGTTCGCTCAAAAGTAGACAGGATAGTGTGGAGAGAGTCATGCACAAGGGAGTGCACACACACAGGTATACGCACACACACAGCGGAGGGCACACACATAATGAGAGGCATGTGCACACATGCTCCCACACACTAATTCCCACTCCTACACACACACTCCTACACACTCCCACACACACACACACATACTCCCACACACACACACTCCTACACACACGCACTCCCATGTACACACACTCACACACACTTCTACAGAACCTGCAGAATTGATGCACGATTCTAACAGATGTCACTAGCCTCCTTTTTTCTTGTTAGACGAACTTTCCGAGAGAACACACAAACAAAGCCCTTCACTTTCTAATTTTAACCTAGTGTGTATTACGATGTGTAGCTACCCTGAGTGGTTGCTTCTTCCTCTTCTTCATTGCTTATTTGCTAAAGAAGTCGACTCTAGCCTAGTCTTAGGCTTGAAATAGCGCCACACACAGGAAGCTTGAGGAGGAAGTATTAAGGTGTGCGAAATTGTATAAACCACTGCATTTCATTGATCGCACAGCTAGATGTTTAGCTAATGTGTGTGGAAAGGAAGTAACGGTGCACGTGGGGTTGGTATTCGTGTGCGCGGATGGAGCGTAGCATTGTGTGTGCGAAAAGGAGCACCCCTGTGTATGCGAAAAGGAGCACCTCTGCGTGCGCGACAATTATCATCTCTTTGTGTGTTGCCACCAAATTACCACTCTTACATCTAATCTTCTCAATTTATTAAATCTACTAGCTAGTAGTATATACGCCCCCCCCCACAATGATGAAGAGATGCCTTCAGACGGATGAACTTCTTCTGCTCCTCAATTAGAGCACTGGCAATGGCTTAGCACACACACATCTCCGATTCTAACCCAAATTCATCCAAGTTGATACACATACAATAGACACACCATACACATCAACCCACACACAAAAAAGCAAAAAAATTGCAAAGACATGAAGGGTGACACGCCGAACCGATATAGCATCTCTGCAGCAAGCCCCTGGCACACACACCAATCACCACACGCACACAAGCCTCCCATCCCAACAAACATCAGACAGAGAGATCGCTCCCAAATACCTCACAAAGAGAGACCACCCATTTCTCCCTCATGTAACAGCCTCTTCACAGTAGAGAGCAAGATTTTACAACATTTTCAGCCTCAAAACTGAGCGAAAAAGTCCGAAAAGTTGTAGTTTTCACCACACACAAACACACCATAAAAAGCTACCGGCAATGCTTATTTCCCCAAAGTTATTAGACGTCTTCTTCGCCCGAATAAACTAAAATTTCGCTTCCTTTCTGTCTAATAAACATGCTGAAATGACGACTCCACCAACTCTCTTAAAAATCTTCAATCTACTCACTACATGGACCTCCTTGTGAAAACACGCACCATCCCTTTAGACTGGATTCTATCCAAAAATGGAAAGCAAGCCATACACACCTTACAAATTGCCAGCCATTATAAGCAGCTAGTTAAGACTCTAGAAACACCAGTAGCAACACCGAAACTGTCCCAACGCACAATCATCAGGTCTTATGTGGAGCCTAGCCTTCTATACAGCTTAAAGGACAGAAGATAAACAAAAGAGTGCAAAGATAATCAATAGCTCAGCTTCTGGGCTATTATGAAGATGCTGCTAATATTCATCGAATAAGATGTTAGAATCATCATTAAAACCATCATCTTCAAGCTGGATTCACTGCCAGGATGAAGATATTGCCAACATATTCAACAAATGCTCAATCAGAAACTTCAAACAATCATCTTGAAGCTCCAAATCTTCCTTTCCTCAGATTTCCTAAAAATGCCATCTTTAAGCGTGTGCGTTTCTGTGAAGACGATCAACACGATCTTCGTATTCTGATAGCCTTATGCCTCTTCTCTTGGGCAAGCTAACCATCGATTGAGATCCCTTACCGATTACAAAGACATTGCTAACCCTTGTGGCGAAAGAACTATTACGCTCATCACGAAGATGAACGATATCAAATCCACCAGGATGACGATCTCTGTGGATGATTATACCTATACGTCCTACATTATGCCCCCCAGTAATCATGGCTACGTTACCGGCTTCAAAAGGGATGATTTCCTCCATCTGAGGAAGAATGGGTTTTATGGGAGTTTGTGTGCAGGGGTAGGCGTGCATACGTTTTGGAGGCGAAAGAGGGAATGTTTATGGAGTTTTTTGTGTGTGCGAATGATGCAGGAGATTGCGATGGAGATTGTTCTAGTTGAGCGAGTTAACCGACTGGAGGATTGAGTACAGGAGGGTGTGGTTGAGTTTTGGTTTGAGTGTGTGTGTGTTTAGTGGTGGGAGCTGGTGAATACTGACAAACTTTCATATAGAAACGAATGCTGAGTATACATGCAAGATAAGATGGAATAAAGGCGATACTAGAACGTATCCACAGAGATGAAGAGACGTACATACACAAAAATGTGTATAGAGATACATACACAACTGAGATTGGAGACAGATATATCAACTACATACATATCAAGATAGAGGTTTAGGGAAGTATAGGCAGGGGCATAGAGACTGATAGAGGTTCAAACACACTGAGAGATGAAAATTTATAACCAAAGAAATCGATAGAAGCAACAGCCACACATACACACACAGATAACTAAAGAAGGACAGCAAACAGCACACGGAAGTAGCACGGAGTAGGAACCGATCCAAATGCACACACAAACAGTGGAAAAAGGCCGAGAGGTCTTGAGGGCTGTTAAAAACTCAAACAAGCGTAAAGGAAGCGAACAAAGTGTGCACACAAATACACATAAACAGAGAAGCACGAGCTTTTTGATAGATTTCCGTAATCGTCTTCTTCTCAGCTCCATACACACACCCACACACACACAAGACTTTACCTTTCCAGTAGAAAGATCAACCTTGATAGTATCATTTGCCTTCAGCTTCGGGTGTACGTAGCGAATAGTTCGGCCATCGTGTGTTACTGCGGCTGGGATTCCCTTGGATCCGACTACCACTCTTCTTACTCGGCAAAGCTTAAACTGCAGATATCAAAGATGTGTGCAAAAACTTGTATCAAACTGAAGCAGAGCAGATATAATAGACTGAAAAAACTGGTAAGCACACACACATAGTCATAACCAGAGAGACACAGTCTCACACACACCCATAACAGCACAGGTCCACACACATTCTCACATCCACATACCCACCCACATACATTGATCATATTCACGAAAAAATTCACCACTAATCAGCAGTTTCAATAGAATCTCGCACTCAATATAAAACACTGAAACGCCAACCATTCGACAGCACACACACAAGATAATATAATACATCAACGCCAGGCCATCAGGACAAGCATACTAATAGCGAAAAATAAACACACACACATGCACACACGCAAAAAACACACACTATGATTAAGCACAACACACACACCAATACACTAACCTTCGCTTCCTCTGCAGTTACCAAATGAGGAATGAAGCGACCCTTCGTATCGTAGAGAAGTCTGAAGTTCTCGTTCGTCTTATCGATGGTGACCACATCCATAAAACCTGAAGGATAGCAGCGATCTGTGCGTACCTTTCCATCAACCTTTATCAGCCTCTGCATCAGAATCAGCTTGACCTGTAGGGGGGAAAAAGGAATAAGAATAGTGAGAACAAGTGTGAACACACACGCAGAGATAAGCACACATCGAAAAAAGACAGACAAAGCAAGCAGACAAGCACACAGCGGAAAAGGACACATAGGGAAGCACACACAGGTAGACGACAGAGACAAAGCACACATACTATGCTCAGCTCTTGAAATTACAAAAGAGCTATAGCAACGGATAAAGCGAGAGAACTTCGAATACATCAAACTGCCTTAGAATACCGTCAAATGGCTGAAGAGATGCCTACACACGGATGAAGATATCAAATACACAATCCTCTTTTCATG
Source organism: Nephromyces sp. MM_2019 (assembly GCA_015657535.1). NCBI lineage: Eukaryota > Apicomplexa > Aconoidasida > Nephromycida > Nephromyces > Nephromyces sp. MM_2019. The sequence goes on along the minus strand of JADHZB010000406.1, from coordinate 10,960 downwards.
ACGTATAACTCATCCACACAAGAAAGCATGAAATCTTCAAATACTTTACATCTTCCTCTTCTTTATTGGGGGGGTACCGATCTACACTAACAAGCGATACACCTTATTAGACAGCCTAAAAGTCTATTGCACACACACAATTCAAGCTAGTAACTAGTCAAAAATCCCAATCACATTGCTCGGTACATTACCTAGAAAGAGTGATTCTATTAAGTGAAAATCCCAGCACACAAAATCACTAGGCCTAACAAGTTGACTTAACCCCCCTTATACTGCGCGTGGCGTACAAGCTTTTTCTCATGGTTCTTCCAACCCCCCTCCCTCTACAGAGAACCATCTTTCCCTCTAAATAACTGATGGCTCGCCTAGTAAACTACACGCTGATTTCTTAACCTCCTCCCCTCATTTCCATGTTTAAAGTATCTGGCACTCTCGCCTCCACTCAGCCCCCCTAAAAACTATCAGTCATTTCCATCATCCTCACCCCCCCCACACTTCCCTTATCCTCATCCCCTTTATCCCACTATCTACTTCTAACTATCCTCACTCTCAACCCCCTGATCCTTACCCCCCCTATCAACCCCCCACACCCTCCACACACCTCATCGTAGGTCAAAGCATACTTTAGCCTATTCCTCAATAAAATAGCCAAAGGAAGACATTCTCTCAGCTTGTGGGGGCCTGCAGATGGCCGAGGGGCAAAGTTGCCTGTTAACTTGTCAAGCATCCAATGTGAAGGGGCAGCAACCCTCTTCATATGCTTCTTGAGTCCCCGAGCCTGAATAGCATAACCACACACACACTTAAGCGCATGGAGGCAAATCAGTCATAGCATGGTGAAAAAGTATCTAAAAGCTTTAAAAATCATTCTATTAAGGATTTTCAAGCACACACATACATACAAACGAGTAATGAGTCTTGAGCTAGTCATATATATAGCTGTGTGTATTCTTCAGGTTACCACATGCATTATCGAATGGCAATACAAGGAAAATTTGTGTAGATTTTTCGCATGTTTCACTGGATTCTGCACACACTAAGTGAGGCCAGCAGAGGATTCTCACACACTTGCATATATCTTCAACCCCAAAAGCTACTGCACTTCAAGTTAAGGCTACACAGGCTACTCCAACACACGAAGACGTCAGTAGAAGACATCGCCTGCTATTATAGATGTTCAAATCACACACGCGATAATATGTGTGTGTGCGCATTCTTCCTAAGAAACACTAGCTCACCATGATGCTCCCGTAGTTAAAGAATCAAAGATAAAGCTCTAAATGGATGCTATAATGTCTGAAGGAAAATAAGCAAGCAGCAGGAAGGTTTTCGTTGGTTAGGGATATGCAAACGTATACATTCTCACAAACATGCACACAATCATGCACTGAGACGCACGCACAGCACATGCCAAGTTAAGAGGAGAGCTATATATAAAGAGTACTACCACGCAGAAAAGGCTACTCCTGCCAGCTAAACATGCTCATCCCATACACTACAACACACACCAGAGCAAGAAAATTCCTTCATATCTCACACATTCATACTCTACGTTATCCACTCCTTTTCCCCCGTCAATCACCCAAAAAATATCCTAAAAAGATTATTCTTTCACTTAATATCACTAAAAGAAGAGGAATCGAATGCCAACTTTTCTTCAAATACATACTAATCCAAGAGGGCAACTAATGAAATGTGCAACAGCCAACTATAACGAAAACTCCATGCAGAATATCACACCGTAAAAGCTTAAAATTCCCTCCCTCTAGGTTACAACTTTCGTACTTTATTAGACAGGGATTACACATTTCGGGTAAAACCTACATCTACATTGCCTGTCATTCTATTCTATTCTATCCGAGTTTATTCTACTCTTCCTTCCTCATCTCCCTCCTCATCTCCCTCCTCATCTCCCTCCTCATCTCCCTTATCTTCCCACAAAAAACACCAATCTCTCAACAAAAACCAAAACACTACCAAAAGCATCAAAATCATCTCTAATGACTGCAATTTCGGATTATTTACTCAGAAATATGGGTGATACCAATGTTTTTCACAAAACACACGTAAATGCAAGTACGAGCTCCCAGTTTCTACCCCAAAGAATTGCCTGTAAAATATACAAAAAATGGAGAGAGTATGCAGAAGAGGAGAGTGGTGAGAAGCTAGTGTTAGGTGGAGCAACTGAAGCGAAAGCAGGAGGAGGAGGAGGAGAATCTTTCTCTCAGTCACTCACCCTCCCATCCCTCTCCCATCTTCTCACATAACCCCCCCTCTCTTACATACTTCCCTTTCACACACCCCTCCTCTCTTACTCAGTCTCTCGAGGAGAACAGCAGTATCCTCTTCTTAACCTGAAGAATCCGTAAGCAGCAAGAGGGTGGCCCGACATACATCTATACTGTGTGTGTGTGTGTATAGATGTGGTGTATTATGCAGGTTTTATCATAACCTGTATATGTATGCGTGTGTGTGTGAGGGGGGCTGCCGAAGAGGAAGAAGAGTACCACAAGAATGTAAGCGTTGAGGCTTGAAGCCCTCCGTCCGCGCCGCAGCGGGGGAAAGCGGTTGACGTTCTTTCTACACTTTCATAATCGCCTTCTCTGTGTGTTGCAAGGTGGGGGGTTGGTTAGACGGTGTGCGCGGGTTGAGAAGAGGGGGAAGGTAGTAGATGCTGAGAGCAGCTTCAACACACGCAAGTTCCGCGAAGAGTCTACACTTTGAAATCCCCCTTGCACACACTGCAGATTCGCATACAGAAGGAGAGCCGCTGAGGCGGCACTCTGTTGGTACATGATGGGCCGATAGGATTGTGCTGGTATGAAGGGGGTAATCACATCGTACACACACACAATAGATACGCACATTGCACACACACATACCAAGCCACACACACCAACGCACACACACCGCTTTCGCAATTTTCGTTGCTACCCCAAAGTAAGTTGCTTTCAGCCCGCTTCCCCCCTAGAAGCACCCACTAGGCAGCGAATACACGCCATCCCCCCCACCCTTCAGGCAGCTCTACGAGAACCCGCCAACCTCCCCCACGCTGTTTAACGGTTTACACACTCCTAACCCTCCTCAAGGCTCGCCGCTTACTCTCCCTCATCATCACAAGCAAATTTCATTGTGGATGGTTGCTCCTTCCTCTTGTCTTCTTGTTCGTACTGTCGTTTGTCTACTAGTGACTGGGAGTTGATCGGCGGTGAGGTGGGTTTGTGTGTGTGTTTGTTTGTGTGTGTTTGTTTGTGTGTGTTTGTTGTGGTGATTTTAATTCTAGAAGTTGAGGGAATCTGCTTGGAGGAAGTAGTTGTTGATGTGTGTTGTTTTAGGCTGCTGATGCGATGTTTTTCGTTGGATATACGTGAGTTTGGGGAGGTATTTTGGTTTGTGTGTACGTATGAAGGGGGAGTTTTTGTTTGCATATGTGCGGGGAGGGGGGGAGTTTTTTCTGTGTGTGTGTGTGGGGAGGGGGGGGGATTTGTTTGTATGTGTGCGGGGAGAGGGGGAGTTTGGTTTGTGTGAGGAATTTGCCTTTTGTGTGAGGAATTTGCCTTGTGTGTGAGAAATTTACCCTGCATGTAAAGCGTTTACCTTGTGTGTGCAACTCATTTACCTTATATATGTAAAGCGTTTACTTTCTCAAAGCAAAGCATTTACCTTGTGTGCGCGAAGCCTTTACTTTGTGTGGGCTATACTTATTATCTCCCCTCAGGGCATTTGATTTGCTTTTACTCTTTTTGAAGTGCGGTATATTCTCTTCTTTAGAGTGTAGTTCAGTGTGTGTTTTGTGAGAAGATATTGATGAAAAGTGTTAGACTGATAGATCATGGTGAATCAAATAGTGTTTACTTGTTAATAATTTTTTTCTAGCAATATCACTGATGATTTTGCGTGTATGTGTGAGCTTTTTGATGATGAGAGCTAGTGTGTGTGAGTTGATTATGGATAGTCTTATGATGTTGAAATTTCATTCATGGGTTGAAGATTTACGTTACTTCTTTGTGTTAGTTCCTTTGTTCTTTGAGTGTATTATCCATTTTTTGTGCGAATTCTTTCACCTTTTAGTATCTCATAGAGAGCATTTTCCGTGTGTTAGAATCCTGTATGTTGATCTTTTTTGTTTCACTTTTGGTCCCTTGGAGGAGACATTGTGTAGTCTCCTTGTTTTGGGCCTTTTTAGTCATTTTGTCAGGTGCTTATGATTGCCAAGTATTGTGCAACCCGATGTGATGGGCACTGCGTGACTTGCCTGTGTGTGCGTGAGTTTGCTTCGCCATCTTACAAGATTCTTCTAGTTCTGCCTACGTATTTGCTACTATAGAATCCGTTTACACGAGTTGGAAGGCATTGCTTATTGTGATGTCATTGTGTGTGTTTCTTCTAAGGCTTTAGAAGTTTAAAAGCTTTCTCTGGATGTTTTATTTTTCCTCTTTTGCGGTTTTGACATCAAACCCTCTCTCCTGTTATACACATTAGTGTGCTGTGTGTAGCCTGCTTTCCAAGCTTCTATGGTGTGTGTGGTAGTATTGTAAGCAGATCTCCCTAAAGCAAACTGTTTTTTTCCTCGCGTTCTCAATACCTTCGCTCGCAAACCCCTTCTAAAATCTCTTTAAAACCTCCCTGTAATCCCCCATGTTCTGCTGTATGTGCACCCTCTGCATCCTACAGTCTCGCCTTTACATACACCCTCTTTCACCCCACAAGCCTCCTTGTTGAATTGCAATTAGCTTCCTGCGCGTCTTGAGACTTTAACCGCCTAAAGTTTAGCAGATTATGATGAAGTGAGTGTACGCACACTACCCGATAGTGTAAGCATTAAGGCCCCAAGGTAGTGTATGTGTGTTTTAAGGAAATAAAAGCGGATGCAGAAGCAAAGCTTTCCACTCATTTGAATCATCAATTATAGAAGGCCCAGCTGCCTGTTGAAAGCAGCCACCAACTTTTTCAACCCCCCTCTTCATCGAACACACAGCTTAAACTTCCCGTTTATTTTTTAACCCTCTCTTTCTATCATCCCCCCTCTTCGCCCTCAGATACAATGAAGCTTCAGATTGCAAACCCCCCTTTGGGTCTACAGACTCAGATTGAAATAGACAATGATAGGAAGCTTCTTCCTTTCTTCGAGCGTCGCATAGGTGCAGATGTTCCTGGCGATTCTCTGGGGGGTGCATTTGTAGGTTCGGTGTTGCGAATCACAGGGGGTAGCGATAAGGATGGTTTCCCTATGATGCAGGGAGTTTTGGCCAAGGGAAGGGTTCGTATTTTGTTCAGAGATATGAATAGCAGGACAAAGTTTATCACCGGCAACACTCGTATGTCGGACACTGCGACAAAGCTAGCAAAGGAAAGAGCTGCGTGTGCGACGAACAAGAAGCACTTTAGACCTAAAAGAAAGGGTGAAATGAAGAGGAAATCGATCAGAGGATGCATTGTAGGGTCTGATCTATCTGTTCTCAATCTGATCCTCGTGAAGAAGGGTCCTAGCGAGATTGAGGGTTTGACAGATAGTGAGATCCCGAGAAGATTAGGTCCAAAGAGGGCTTCACACATCAGGAGACTGTTCAACTTGAAGAAGGGAGATGATGTGAGTCGTTACGTTGTCGTCAGGTCTTTTACACAGGCGAAATCGCAGCGTGTGAAGACGAAGTCCCCAAAGATTCAGCGATTGATGACTCCGTTGAGGTTGCAACGCAAGAGACGTGAACTGGCTTTGAAGAAGAGGAGAGTGAAGAATTCATTGAATGCGAAGGCAGACTATGAGAAGCTCTTAAAGAGTTTGAGTTCTTAAGGATTGTGTGCATGAAGCTTGAAGAGGTAGTTTTCCAAAGGATATTCGCGTATTGCATGAATTCCTCGTCTTCTACTTTCTTGGAAAAGGTTTATTCACCTATTGTGCAGAGGTCTTATTTGTGTTAAAATTGCAAACTTTAGGCCTGGAATCACGCAAAACTTGTCTTTGTGTGTTTGCTATGATTAAAAACTTTAGGCCTAACTGGAATCACACGAAACTTGCTTTACTGTTTATGATTGGCTTAGTTGCTTCTATATATGGTGTGTGCATGGGATTTTGCCGGTAAATGAGGGTGTATATGGTATCATGTCGGGAGCACTGGTTCGTGTGTGTGATGTGTGTGTGTGCGTGGTAAGTTTGTTGGTTAATGTGTTGGTTTTTCTGGAGAGTTTTTCGTTGTATGCGATGACTTTATGCATAAAAGTTTAGAAACATTCGCTTGGATGGGCGTGCGACTTGAGGGTATTCCCTGGGGGTGTATGTGACTCCTGCCATGATAATGCGATGGATAATCTACTTATTGAGTACACCTGTGTGTGTCGATTGTGGCTTCACCCTGCTTGGGATGGCTGATGCTAACAGCTGGTGAGAAAGCATCCTTGCGGTGGCTACTGTCTGGCATTAGCTGGTTGAGTGGATTGATAGTCCTTTAAACCAAAACGCGCACACACACACATGAGTGCACAGACGCACGCCCATACGCACACGCGCAAGCTACCACACAGCCACACGCATGCACATACACAAATATTCATATCCCCACACGCACATAAACGCACATCCACACATACCCACGCACACACCAACACACACGCCCACACACCCGCTCATCCCCACACACCAACACACTCCCACACGCACCCACACACACCCACGCACACTCAAACACTCACACACACTCAAACACCCACACACATTCAAACACCCACACAACCACCAACGCACACACAACTACCGACGCACACGTACCAACGCACACTCATTCACCCATACACACCCACACATACACCAGCACACACATACGCACGCATATGCACCGACACTATCACCAACACACATACACACACACACGCCTCTACAACTGTAGATGTTACAATATTCAACGGAATGGAGTTCGTAAACACTGTGTCAGATGAAAATTTAAGATCTCTAGCGTTTGCTCTGGAAGTGTGTGTGTGCGATAAGCGAATGTTTTCCGCTTTTCTACAAGAAAGGTAATCGCACACCACGAGGGCAGAATGAATGTCAGGGAGTGAATATGCCTCTTCATAAAAGGGGGGTTTTCACTGCGAAATCCTCCAAGATTGCCTAGGAGGAGATGCTGCTCTTCTTGAAAAACGTGTGTTTCCTATGATTCCAGCAATACAAAAACAGGCGTCGCTTGAAGCATCCAAGTAGAAAAGCGAGCATTCACAGTGAAGATGGCCTTTTAGCGAGTAATATAGGCAGAAGATGATGATTTCAGTGCCTTTGGTAAGCGTTTATCACGATAGTTTCCCAGAAGAAAAGTCTGTTTCAATGAAGATCACAGTTACCTCTCTGATGCATGTATAAAACTTCTGGATAAGTAGATTCTGCATAGCATATCGTTCAAGTAACGTTGGAACAAATTCGAAAACTCGCTGCTTGCCGATATTTTTCCCCTGATGTATGTGTGTGAACTTCCTCTGCTTCAGGAATGCATTGAAATCGCTTCCCTCGCATTTACCCCCCAACTCTCCCCATCATTGAGTGAGCATACGTTTACCTCAAACAGAGTTTTCCCAATAATGTGTGTGTGTGTGTGTATATGTGCGAAGCGGAAAAAATGGCTTTGAGATTCGACTGCTTTAGTGAGCTTCTCAAGGCTTAAGCGTTAATAAATCGCATCTTCACGATTGAAGGAGGTAGGAAAACTGCTTTATGTTTTGCATAAGCCTTTTATGTGTCAATTAAGGTTGAATAGGGAGGAGCACACGCGCATATCTATGGTTGAAAGACATACAAGATAGGCTAATATACCTGTTCACACACTTGCAGAAGTAGAATGAGCTCATGAAGTTACCATAGGCTAGCAAGAACCTGCGGATGAGTGGTTACGAAAAGCCTTTTTGAGAATCTTTTGCAGTCTCTTTTAAACTTATCGCACCTCTTTCGTAGTAGGGGAATGCACACACACCACCATACACATATCAATTTTTGATCCTCTAGACTTGTGAAAAACAGCACAGCCTGCAAGAATCGCCTTCGCACTCCTGCTATTCGAGCTTGATTTTAAACGCACACCACACATTGAGAAGCCTCCTACGCCGATTACATTGCATTCGTCCCAGCACTTTCATAGTAAGCCGCGGGGAACTTACGACCAGAATGGATTGTCATCCACTTCCCAACTCATATAGTCGGGACGTGGATCATCGTCAATACTAGGATGCCTTCCTTTTGGGTCATCTATCCTCACATACTCGTCACCAGCTCCATGAGGGGTGAAGACTGTGGAAATATCAATCACTTCGGCTTCCTTGATCAAGCCTTCAATATCGTAATGACGTCGTAATAGTGGGCTCATGACATGCAGTATCAAGCCATTGGATTCCATGCATACCCAACCACTCTCGCTCTCACCTTCTACAGCATCAATTCCACCAAACTCCTTCTTCATAGCCAGCTCAAACGATTTGACGATGGCTCTGTTCTGGGGTATACTACTGCTCTCAGCGATGAGCACGTAATCACAGGCGTAGGGGGGCAGCAGGTAACGCGTCCTTAGGGCAGAGATATACTCAACTCTGTGTGCACTAGCAACACTCACAAGCATGTGAATTTTAGGCAGCATTGGGTCATCTTCAATGGGAATTCTCTTTGCGATTTTAACTCTTTTCTTCTTGGGAAGAGGGCTGGAAGTATGATCGGACAAATTGGAAAACAACGAAGTTTTGGGAGGTACTGAATTGCGACTAGACGCTGGAGAAACAGATGATGGGAAGGAAGCAGATGACAGAGTTCGCCGATGAGAAAACTGAGAAGAAACGCAAGATGAAGTGGCAAATGAAGAGATATAGGAATGAGAAGCTAGGTAAAAAAGAGAGGAAGCACGAAACGGTGTGTGGAAAGCTACTCTGTGGTTTTTAAGATTACGCTGGTAGTGCTGTGAGGGAGGGAGGTGCGATGAGCAACAAGGTAACAGGGGATTTGAGGCAAGTTTTTCGCCACTGTGATTTCATTTAAATTGCTTGGATTGGCCTTCCAGTCTATTACCTTTGCACACGCCCTGAATTCATCATCCGAGATGAAGCTATTGTTGTCAGATATTCTCCTGGATGCCATAAAATCGGCTTTGTGTGACGTTTTTGATCTGTGCTGGCCACTTCTCTTTGAAATCCATGAAAAATTAGATTCCGGAAGAGTGCTCAGCCCTTCTTTCAACCAGCTGGCATGCAACAAAGAATTCTTTCTTATCCAATGGGTAGCATCATAACTAACTGTTGAGGCAAAGGTGTGCCTTTTACTCGTACCATCGTTGCGACTCCTCAATATGTGGCGGCCAGAAATGCTTAGCTTGTTCGATACCACCTTATGGCTCCTGCTAAAACAAGTGGTTTCATTTCCATCAAGGTACGCCACCCTCTTCACAAACTTTAATCTCCTCCAAAACTTTGGCATAAAAGATGGTTTTCCTCGAAAATTCAAATCAAAATCAAGCATCTTCAGGAAAAGGAGTTTTTTGTTTTTTTTTTCTCCTGCAGTCTTTACAGCAATCCCTAATGCTGGAAAACACGCCATTGCAGCCCCACGAAGCTGCAGTAATGCACTGCATTGAACAAGAGGAAGCGTGAATAGTTGTCGCTCGCAAATGCATGGCTCTTTTTCGTCAGAATTACAAAAAAGAAAAAGTCTTTCCGTTTCGCATACTAGGAGGTAGATAAAGCATCCTATAAAAAGCAGGGGATAGGAGGACGAAGTCCTCATGCGTTAGGGGAAGAAATCTATGGGTTTCATGAAGCAATTTGCTAGAGAGTTATGATTTTCTGCTAGTGCGAAGAGTATTTCCTACCAACATCTACTCTGAAAAAGATCTTCCAATAACAAAGTTCAGAAAAACTAGTTTTGCCATCTTTGGTAGAGAATGTAAGAACCTGCAACAAAAGCGTGTTGGAAGAGTGTCATCGCTGAGAAGCATTATTAGAACAAAAATTTGTCTGAATGAGGTTTTCCCTGCTGGGTAGCAGAGTCTTCGCTAGAGTCCCCTTGTTGAGGAGGAACATTAAGCGATCCAGATTACCTGGAAGTATAGAAGCTTATTATCCTTCGTTTCCATCGATAGCTTCAACATCATCAAATAATGTCAAAGAGGAGACGTGACGATGAATAGTCTGGACTTGCTTCCTTCTTTCTGGCTGTTTCCTTAAATTATCGCACGAGGCAGTGCGTGTAGATGTTTGGAGTCTGTATGCAGTGCAATTCAGAATAGCAACAGGCGAAGATACGCTAAAGTGTAGGTGATTGTGCGTGCTTGTAACGCAAGCAGTAGAATTGTATAAAATGCGGTAGTTAAACGAAGTATTGAAGGAACCTCTTCACAAAATGTTGCAAAAAGGAAATTTCATGCTAGGAACATGATATTTCTGGTTGTCAAAATCCATGTTATACCACTTTTTGATTTGTGCTTCGTGCTACCACATATTGCCGAATTGTCCCAGCGGTAGTTCATATGGTCACTGAGTCTTGAATCCATAATGCTTCCGCGTAGGCTAACCCGCAAACAGCGAAACCAACTTGCCCCAGCTTAGTTAGGCCTAGTAACAGAGGCAGTCACATGTATGTCTAGGTTGGAGTACCTGGTTCTTCCTCAGCAGTGCAGGGTGGTTTCACTATCCACTCTCGCATCAACTCTTGAATCGCTCCTGCAACTCTACAGTTAAATCATGCTGCTACACCGACTTTTGTAGCAAGCTCACTCACTCGTGTGTGATGCCCCAGCCTATTGAGGCCAGTTAAAAGAGGCAGTCAGGGGTGTGCCTAGGCTAGAGTGCCTTAGCACACACTGACTGTGTTAACGAGGCTAGTGTGATGCCCCAGCCTATTTTAGGCCTGTTAACAGAGGAAGCCAGTGGTGTGCCTAGGCTAGAGTGCCTAAGCACACACCAACTGCGTTAGCGAGGCTATGTGTGTAGTAGTAGACGT
>JADHZB010000405.1:0-78253 GCA_015657535.1 Nephromyces sp. MM_2019 | reverse complement strand
ATTTTTTTAATAATATTAATCCGTTGATACTTGCTTACATAGTAGCTTGGTAAGATCTAATCATGGCGGGATATGTACACTTTGTGTACCTCACATAACTGAACAAATTAAGCGAATATTTTGGGTGGCTAGCTAGCTGTAGTAACTTAGATTAACAGCTTATTTGTCTTATTCATGCATGATAATTGATACGTTGAGGAAATACTTTATTATGTAACTAAAATTCAATACAATCTAAAGTCTTATACTCGACTAAATATGCAATTTATTATTTTATCTTCGTCATTGGAATAGCCATTTAAGCTTGATACAAGAGAAAGTAAATCTCAAAATCGAATAGAATAAAATTAGCTGGATTACTTTTAAAACACCTACAAATATTTCTAACTATGTTACATTATGTAGCATAGGATAACTTTCAGGAAATAATTTAATTTTCAGATGATGCAAATAACTAGCATTTTTAAAAGCCTACTAAGGCAACAGTGTGAAGAGAATTAAAGCACAGCTACACTAATTAGACCTTAAACTTTCTCTATAAAGCTGAACTTGAAAAAATTCTATTAACGAATCTTAATAAATTTGTTCACAGATGAGAACTAGGTATTCTATAATTTATGCCTGCTGGAATTGATCAAGAAAAGTTTGCTAAAAAGTTCAATTCAAGCGCAATAAAAATCTATTTAATATTGAAAGCCTTCGAATTTTGAGCACATAGGGGACCACAAAAAATAAAATTTCACTTATGCTCCACAGAAATTTATCGATAAACAACATAGCATTCTTAATAGAAAAATTAAAACAAATTCTAGTCTATTTATTTAAGCTTTACAATTGGGTGAAAGTTTTATTAACCATTGAAGTTATGAGATAATTTCAGCTTTAAAATAATATGTTAGCTCATGTAGCTCCTTCCAGTTACCTCTCATAAATCTGGAACTCCCGGAAAAAAAGAGGTGGCACTGATTCCATTGACAGTTCATTAGATTCATCAGTAACTAAATTTTGAAACCAAGATGGCTCCCTAGGCCTTATTTCGTATATATTCGACTTTAAGATAGCTTTATTAATTCATACACTTGGTTCCTCACTAAACATAGATTTGTATTTAGAAAATAAGTATTCACGGAATTTCATTTTTCCATCATAGTTAATACGTTCCTCTAAATCGGCTACTGTATTTATAGCTAACTCAAAAATATTCATCAGAAAAACCTCATTGTTATGATATCTGTTAGCTTTGGATGTTTTTAAAATATTAAGGTCTGATTTTTCTGTCATAGTAAATTCTGGTTTATCAAATTTAAAGGTTACTTTTCCTTCTATCCAACCATCTTCTTTATATTTTTCTAGGATATATCTTGGAAATTCATTCTTGAAAGCTTCAATATACTCTATCCAAATCATTGGATTGTAAAGGTTTTCATAAACAAAACCAAACTCAATAAAACTTATAGCAATATTGGAAATTTGATCATTATTTATAGTTAGCTCCACATTTAAATAATTCGGCGTGTGGGAAAATTTTACTGCAAAAATTTAAAAACATTGCTTAATTTTTATTTATCATGTGTCATAGCCTCATAACGTTGAATCAGATACATTGAATATGTTATAGTCTAAAATGCTAACGTACCTAAATTATAATTACCACGGAATCCAAACAAATCTTCATTGAGTCCTGATTTAACATTAGTTGTTTGAGTATTTATGTTATCATAAAGACAAAAATTGTTTATTCCTCACCATAAATAAGTATATATAATTTAAATAGAACATCATCAATAGATTCACCTTTCTTATTGGCTTAGTGCTTCATAAAATTGTTTAAAATGGACAAAATTCTTACTGCCTGACCGTTAATGAAATATAAAGGGATCAAATGTAAAAGTTGAAATTTTTGAATATTTTACTATAGGAAGCAGGCTTTTATTCTCATTGATTGATTTTAATTTGAATTCTAGACAAAAACCATTTAAAATTAGTAATGCAATTATTATTAGGCTCGAAAGTTTTATACTCATTCTCAATAAGCATTTTTTATAATATCAGTTTGCCAGCATAAAAAGTATGTATATATCCAAAATGGAAGGAGTTCGTTAGTTTTCACTAATGACCAAATGATAAAAATTTTAAAAAGTAACTTGTCTTTTAGTTTCACACTAGTTTAAACTTGACTAGAGGAATATGAATATTAAAATCTACTTTAATTAAATTTCCTATATTGTAGGATCCAGGTTTCCATTGTGACTTCAAAATTCTAAAGTTTTATTTCTGGTCATTAGACAGAAAAAGAATTTACTTATTCATTAATACCCATAAATAAAAAATTATAAAATTGATTATCAGGTTATCAATAGTAATTCTATACAAAGAGATTAATGTACATAGTACATTTAGATTTTGTATCTGAGATTACTCTGCATGAAATAACTAGAAAGCTTTGGTTATAGCTAAACTAGGCTTAAATGCTCAAAATTTTAATACATAGAATTTATATCTATAAGTGATAAAAAAACTGTAAAAGACAATTAAAAATGCATCAAAATGTCGGCCTAGTCAGACGTTCCAAGTCATAAACTGTTGCAAGAAATATTTTTATAAAGAAGGTTTAGTTAAGTTTTAATTACCCAAATAAATAATTTATGCATATATAAGCATGAATATGTCCAGGTTACATGTTAACCTTTCATTTTTAATAATTTTGAATTTTCGTCACCAAACTTATTAAAGGATGTAGCTTTTGAATTATATTAGAAATTTTCTATATCAGGTAAAGCATATTTCAATTCACTTAATTCTTGAGCACATAAGCAGGTTTTGATTTTAATCTGGCTGCATTTATTAATTTGAATAATTAGTTGAAACTTATAGCCAGAAATCCAATATTTAGTGATCTAACAATCCCTACCAGTAAAATTATAGAAACAGGTATATTACATCTTTCATTTTGCATACTGACATTCACTCTCTACTTAGATGAGACTTATCCACACATTTATCAAAAAGCTTTTATTTTTAAAATTTTATCTTTTTGTTGAAAATGCCCCAAATTCCCCTCAGAAGATGAATGTTATAAGTTGGTATTTAATGATAAGAATGATGACTGCATAATGCATTATACCATTGTATGAACTTAATCGGCGTACTATACTTAGTTTCTTAAAATTGTACGAAAGTTATAAGCATGTTTTATTTTAAGGGGATTTCATATTTTCCTGATGATTAGTGTTTTTTTTCATATTCATTATATTTCTGTACAAATTTGTACCAAAATTTGCAAATTCAAAGAGAGTACATACACAAAATTGCTCAAAATACCAATTCATAAATTTTCACATTCAATATGGAAATTACTGACTTTTCCAAATTAATGGGGAAACTACGTAAAAATAAGATGAAACTTTAAAATTAACTTGAAACCTTTGATAATAAAAATATAAATTTACAATCTCAAAAAAAAAAATTTTATGGAATTTCTCTAAATACAATTTTGCAAGCTTCACTCGCAATTCAGTTAATTGTATATAAGATTCAATTTTGTAAGGAAATGCCTTACATGTGATAATTTACTTAAAATGACATTAACTTATTAGAAACTATTTTAATTCATTTTATGAATACAATACCAATTGAGCCCCTCTTGTGGTGTTACGCTTATCACACATCTAGAAGTTTTGTTCCAAATTGGTAAAAATAATACATCCATAATCGCATGGAGATATCCCATGACAAAAGAATCAGTACAGTTCTATAGTGTTAAGAATAATGGCTAGTCCCTTGTAAGTATTATCCTAGTGCAATTGTGTAAATATCACCCACAAGAGATAAATTTCACACATTAGTTAAGATACAAGGAAACATTAGACATGAAATGCTTTCCAATCTACTTTGTACTTACCTGTCATTGGATTATCAACAGAGGTACTTCCAAAATTGAATGTAGAAGTTTTAGCTGTAGTATTTATGCTATCAGACCATTTTGTTCCGAAACTTTCATACGAATCCATTATATTTACATTAGTTCCCATTTTGAACAATGATGGAAACATCATTCATTGTTTACCCTCGGTTGTAAAAGGGAAAGTATATTTCTCCCGAGTACCATCAAAATCAATGGTAAAAGTACCACTTTGGGCACTTGACGATGAACAGTTTGTACGATCGGAATACTCGTATGAAACATATATGCTACTTTCGTTAGTGCTATTATCTGAAGGATCTGCACTGTTGGTGTTATTCGGTCTAAACATCATTGTAAAACAAAATGTGTCGGTGTTTGTTTCTTCAACGTAATGAGCAAATCCATATTGAGGATTAGCGTAATCAGATTATCCCTTGGCAGTAACACCTGCTGTATATGTAAACATACCAGAAACAATAGTTTTAAGTATCATACATGCTGCATATGGTTCCCCATTTATTGATTCTGTGTATATTAGCTGATGCCAATATTCAGTTGACTGATTAATAAAAGAGTTATTAGGAGAATATATAAGTGTTTCATATTATTATTGGTATGTTATGAATTATTGTATTTATTTGATAATAAGATTATTAAAATTGATATATCAAAGTCAATTTATTAAAAGTAATTTACTAAAGTTGATATATCAGAGTCAATTTATTAAAAGTGATTAACTAAAATTGACTTTGATTATTTTTTATAGGTAGCTAGAAATTTCATAGATGATTCGATTGATTATTTAAAATGATCCAAGAATCTATAATAGGTTAATTGTTACAATTATTTCTGTCCTGAGGGTGCAATCATCAAAGAACCTAAAGAGTTAAATTGAGTATGGTGTTGATAACTCCATTCAAATAAATAATAATTTACAAGGTTATCATATAAGGGGTCAAAAGAGTGTGGGTGTGTGCATTTAGGTAAAGAGAATAGAATTCTTGTTAGTAAAAATGCTTTTACAGATTTCCCATTTTTTCAAATCCACAGTTGCAAAATCACTGATATCTTTGGGCACCTTCCTATGTGCCAATTGATTTAACTGTTAATGACTGATTACGTAATTTATTCCATTATTTATTAAGACAATTTATTTTTAATCAATTGATTCGATATACTAAAAACAGTTCGACTCTTTTAACCCTACATATCCATCAGCCCTTTTATATCTGAGCTAGTTAAAATTTTCATCGGCTTTAGTTACCTTGTTAAGTGTTATATGTACAGTTTGTAGAACTGGCCTATGGCTACTGTATTCAAGAATGCACTTAATTATAGTATGTTCTAAAAGTTCTATTTACCTTTTAATTTAGGATTCCAAATTTACTTAACTATTAATATACTGGCTTTACTACTTCAAATTTAATGCACTGCGGTTAATTGACTGACGGCTAATTGGATTGAACAAAGAATGATTCGAATTTGCTAGACATTGTGAATGATGTTGAAGTTGGGTGGTCTACTACTTTGAAAATTCTCCACTGAGCTTCTTTAAATTATAAAGTCGTAATGAAGTTATAGAGTTGATTAATAGTTTAAAATATCAATTTTAAAGTGCATTAAGCTATCGATTCGGTTAAAAATGTACAAAGAAGCTGCATTTTATACTTTTTCAATAGTTATCATTATTCAAATTATTATCTTAAAAAGATTCCTACAATTGTTTCTCTAACTTTAAAATTCAAAATATTTTTAAAACATAGTCCCTTTTAAACAAATCATCATTCTACCGAATTTAAAAAAGCTAGTCAGATTGCAACCTAAATTACAATACATCAACAAGCTAGTATTAACAACTATATTCGATATTTACTCGTGTTTAAGATTTAAAAATTATTACTTAATTTTACATCCTTGTTAAATTGCTCTACATAGTGATGTTATTCTTTGATACAATTAAGTATTGTTAAATGTTATTTCAATCAAATATATAGTTCAATACAAACAAAAATAAATTAAAACTACTTATAAAAGCTTACATAATAGACTATAAAGAAAAAGTATTGTTAAATTATTCAATATAAAAATTGATCAATACGTATCTATATATAAAATAATTTCTATACAAAGAATTTGGGGCATTTTCAGCACCAACTATACAAAAAATCTTGATAGTTATAATACATTTACTACTGTTTTATTAAAAAGAAACGGTTCAAAATTTGTCATTCAATTACAACATATTTTGCTAGCAAAAAATAGAATCAATCGGAAACTCATGTTATCCATTTAAACAGTGGATAATGTTATTGGGTTTTCTACATCTCTTTGGTATTTGGAGTTCTTATACAAATTATAAGCTATATCCTCTTTAATCAAATAATTTGGAACAAGAATAAAAACAAGGGGAATTGTTAACAAGGGTATGACCAAGTGACCAATTATTATGATTGTGATGAGATTATCAATATTGCACTCAACATTTTGCCCAATCAAAACACCGAAGATTTCCATCAAAAATCCGCCTCCATATCTTGCAATGCTTTGACCAAAATTACCAAATCCTGCAAGTATTGCAAAGACAGTCCCTTCTACATGTTTTGGACAAAGCTTAGCCATCATTAAAGCTGCTGGCATATGATCCATCATATAAGCTAACTCTATACCAAAGGCGTTACCAAACAAGTAAAATACTTCATCGGATATACCCAAGACTAAGTTCCACCTGGAAATTAGTATAATATTTATTATCGAAGCAATGCATCGTAATACAGTTGTTGTCCAAAAGCTGATTCTGTAGGTATAATGGGTGAGAATAGCTTGGAAGAACCATATTGCAGCTAATTTTGCAACTACTGCTGCAGCACCCGAGTATAATTTAAAGCTCATATCAAAATGTGGGCCATTTGTTATACAAGATTCATCCGCTGTGTAGTAGAATTCCAAAGATCCTGCTATATTTAAAAAAGTGAGCTGAGCAAGAAAAATATACAAATTTATATTGGCGATAATCTTTGGTAATGTGAAATAAGTTACCAAGATACACACAGTACCCACTATAGCTACATATATGAATTGGATGATAGGGCCTGTAGTTAGAGCAAAAATGGTACTACCCAAACAAGCTGCGAACATTACGGCGGCTAGAAACATGATTCTCTTCTGCTTTTTCAATTTCACAAAATCTATTTTGTTATTTCTCTGTGGGCTTGCCTTGTCGTTAACCATACAACCAGTTAGAATAAAAAAGAGAG
The DNA here is from genome assembly GCA_015657535.1 of Nephromyces sp. MM_2019. Taxonomy (NCBI): domain Eukaryota; phylum Apicomplexa; class Aconoidasida; order Nephromycida; genus Nephromyces; species Nephromyces sp. MM_2019. The sequence goes on along the minus strand of JADHZB010000405.1, from coordinate 71,095 downwards.
GTTGAATAGTGAAGGGTAATAGGATAAGGAACATAGTCTGTATTGATATTACATCAACAAGTGATCCTTGTACAAAATGTGGAATTATTTCGCCAAGTGTTATCATATAATACATAAACGAGACAATATTTCCTCGACTTGTTCCTAGCGAATTCATAATATTCACATATTTGCCTTCACAAAGTAGATCATTAAATGCTGCTTCCAACTGTATGAAAAAAAGTAAAATAGCCGGCAAACCAGCAAATACTTCACCTTTAATCATTGGGATAAAAATTAAAACAAGATTAGCAACAATACCTGATAATGTGTATATACACATCCAACCTGATTTTTCATACCCAAAGATTGGAAACAAATCTGTTAAAATACCACAAAGTGACTTTAGATTCATGGGTGACGAAGAAACGGCCATATACGATTGATACTCAGAGGAATCCCAACCACCATATAAATAGAGTGGGAGTTCAATATTTGTTGCAAATTGTCGAACAACTCCTCTACCACCAAAGTAGACACTTACGCACATTAATGTAAATTTCAGACTAAATTGCTCCACCAATTCTGTGAGATAGGCTATTCCATATCTTATATTAAATGCATTTAAAAAAACATTTTTTCCCATCTTTACTAAATAAGTAACTTTGAAAATAAGTTGGTTGGAAAAGTAGATTGTTTACTAAAAAATTATATGATTCAAAATTAATTTTTCATAGAATTATAATTTACTTAATATGAATTGTGAATTTAAAATTTTTTGTATGCAAAATGAATATTTTATGATTTACAGAGAAAGTTTGTGTTAAAGGCTACCTACCTATTCATGTTCTTTTGAACAAGGCAACGTGATTTTCTTATATTTTCAATTGTGGGGTTTATAATTGGCATATTTTATAAGGGATAAGTTAAAGTTGTATTATATTTCACTCTGTTTCTGCTATTTATTGTTGTGTGAAAGAGATGTAAGATGTGTAAAAGAAGCACAACACCATGAGGTGCATGCGACTTTTTTAAGCCTTAAAGAGATTACGTGGAAGCTAAAATTTAAAACCTCCTAATTGTTAGTTAGATTTATGAAAGTTACAACTATGAATTTTGTCCCCTTAATTAGTGTAGATAGATAACCTAATATCGATAAAAGCTATAAAAAATTTTAAGTGCTTTTTACTTAGCGATTCCATTTTAAACTAGAGTGATAATATTGTATCTAAAATTTTTCTTGCTAAAATCTCAATTAAAAAGGCCTTAAGCTAATCTACTAACACAACTCGCTAAGTGTGACAATTAGACTCGTAAAAATATATCTTTGATAATTTACAATACCCCAGCCTCGCTTTCTTATCGAACTTTTGATAGCTTTTCTCGATTAAGCTTTGGCAAAAGTTAGCTTGTCGTTTTTTAAGATGCTTTGACCATTTTCACTATACATTGCTTAATGAATAGCTTTCTCCCAAACAATCACAGATTTAGTCCACCTAGTTAAGAAAACACGCAAGTTAACTGGGCTCAACAGTGTTGCATATTATTTAATTTATTACTCAACTACCAAACCCATCAGTAACAACTAAGCTTAACCCATTAGTAAAACTTTGAGGAGATAACTTAATTATCTTTATACTGATTCTAATTGTACAGGACACTAGCATAGAAGTTTGATTTTTTTTTAAAACAAGCTTAAGTCTATAACTATTTTATCACCAACATCCATGTTGATTTTGAGTCAGAGTAGTAAGTAAACTATATATTAGAAGAAAATCAAAACTTTAAATTTATACAGTCCAGGATTTATTCAAAGCCCTCAAGACTAGATTCATAATTTACAAGTGTTTATTATATATATTTGAAAGAACTCAGCAACCTACTACAAATGTCAATAACTATGAATAATAATAATAAATACACAGAACTAAAAAACTCTTGAACATAATTTTTGAAGTAACCTTAGAATTGAATTTTATCTTTTGAATGATTACTAAGTTTTGTATTAACAAAGTTTACTTTAAAAAATTGCTATCTTTACTTATCTTCAAGGAATCAATTTACCTTATCTTGCTATTTATCTCGCCTGAAGTGGCTTTTTTGAATCAATTTTTTTTTTAATTTCAATCTAACAACACTAAATAAATTAATCAAATCATAAATCCAATAATTAATACATTTTATTTAATATACTTTAACTTCTAGCTATTCGATCCGAACGGACCAGACTTTGAATACAATCTAGTGAAAGTAACACTACGACCTTCTTAATCTTTTCTATCACTTTTAATATAATCCTTGATTTCTTTATTAATATAGTATTTAAAAGTTTATTAATTTTTAATACCAACTTTAATAGGGTAAAAATAGATATAAATAACAGTAACTTTTAACACAAAACACAATGTAATTGATTCAAAAATCCAAAGGAGATTATTCTAAGTATTGATTAAGATCAACTGCAAAAATGTAATTTCAGGTAAAATTGTAAACAACTTACAGGTCTTAATACTTTCATTAACACTTCGCCTAATTAGTTATATATAACATAGGAATTTGCAACAAAATTTTTTAGGATTTGAAGTCCCATACTTTTGTCATGCATTAAAATAAATTTTTATAAAAATAAAAATTAAAATGTATTATTCATAGAAATTTACTTTATTAACCTTCACTTGTATGATTTTATGGACAAATTCAAAATTTTAACCCAGTCTAATTAAAAAGATTAAGCAAGTTAAAATATTTATAATTAATTTCTAACTTGATCGAATTTGCAATAAATAATTAAAATGTTATATTTAGAGATAACCTTAATGGGTTTTTAAACATTTTCCTTATCTTGAAACTGTTAGATCGATATGGGGAACCAGTCTAAAGAGTTAGAATTGAAAACTAAAGCTCTTAAATTAGGTGCTTCTGGTTTTATTAAATCTTCTAAGGGATATAAGAAATGGGCCGTGCTATACAATAACCGCTGGATCCATTTTGGGGATGTTCGATATCAAGATTTTACACAGCACAAAGACCCAAAGCGAAGAGAAAATTACCTTAAAAGAGCATCAGGGATTAAAAACAAAAAAGGTGAGTTGACTAAGGATGATCCAAATACGGCCAATTTTTGGGCCATAAGACTATTATGGTGATCACATCGTTCTTTTGGATGGTATTTTATACAGCTTAATTTATCCAGGTTTTACACAATTTTAAATAAAATTTCTTGAATAATTCAGAAATGTTATCTTTAAATCTACGTCTTGGCTGGTTTAGTGTAATATATACTTTAAGCAAAATTCTAATCAATAGAATGCTAAATATTATGATAACTTCATTCATTTTCTAAAGAAATATTATTAAAAATCTAAATATTTGTCAAAATTTTACCTCTATTTGACTCATAATTATGTACTAATAATTGTTTCACTATTTATTATAGCCAAATTGCTTTCTAATTCCAATATAGAGCCTAATTAGGACAGATTCTTTATTATCCTTTAAATTTTTTATTATAAATTTTACACACTGGTTAAACATAGTTAGGTTTCTTTATCACTTTCATTGTCTGATTATAAATTGTCGAGACAACAAGCCAATTTCAAATTATATATACCTCAAATTACCATGATTTTTTGTACTGCTGGGTTTAATATGATACACAAAGTTTATAAAGCTTTCTATGATTAGTAATACTACTTGCCTATCGAGCCATGGTGATAAGTAATTTTTGTAAGGTGCATTGGATGTACAATACTTAACACCACACTTTTTGCCGCTATGCATCATTCGCAAAAGAATTGTTTTATTTTATATCTCCTATTTTTTGATTAAAAACCATACCTCATTTTAAGAATTGCTTAAATATATGTTCTATGTACAAGTTGCTTGAACAGCATACTGTAGACTGAAGAAAAACCTCATGATATTTGAGGATTGTAGCTCACTATTGGATGTCAAATAGAAATTATCATCAATGATAAATATATTTAATCTTTTATACTACTCCCTAGGCTAAAGCAAGAGCATATTATCGACAATATGACTTGCTTGTTGGAATTAGTCCTGCTTTTTACATTTGTATTGAAGCATAAATTTTAATTCGATTGTTGAAATTTAACCAGATTCTAGTCAATCAACTAAAAATTGTGCTAATTAATCTGTTGCTTTATACTTGGTAAGTGGGTAACAGACATGTGTTAGTGATAATAATTAAAAAGGTTTCATCCTAAACTTCAGCTTCACTACTTTACATCTCTTAATCAAATTGAAACAAAACTTATCTATAATTAGCTTCTCTATTCACTCTAAAACTAAAATAAGCAAATTGAGATCTATAATATCACAACTACTTTACATTCCCTGAATAATATTGGAATAACCTTTTTTTGGTATAAGATGAACTGCGATTCAAGGAACGATGATTCTGAAGATTTAGCGGCTGGCAAGAGGAAGTTTGAAGAATATTATCAGGCTCAAGGCATTGTACCTCCATGTATATCATTGTTTGCATTATGCTTAAGATTTCTTCTAAGAAAGTATTTATTTAAGAAAATTGCTTATTTGATTGCTGATTAGCCTCTTCCATTGATACATATGCTTAAAGCTTTTTCACTGAAATATATTTACACATATGCTCATATATAATATTGACAGACCTCGTAATTTCAGATATAACTACGTATATAAATTTGACTTTAATAATTTAATATCGTTTAGCTTATAATGCGTATAGGATTACAACACATTTCAGCTTATGGTATAAAATTTATAGTGTATAACATCAAACATTTTATAGTTTCAAATCGTCTATAGTTTAATGTTATGACTAACTAAATCTTGTAAATAGATTCTTGGGAATTTGACTATTATTGATACTAATTAGATAGTCAATGTAAATCTTCAAGAATAACACATGAATAAGATTATGTATATAATACTTGAGTAATTATACAAAAACAAAATACTCTAATACCATTTAAACTTGTGAATTATATATTTTTCAGCCGAATGGGGAGATTTCACTACTTATTTAGAATATAATTTACCAATTACATTCCGAATTGTTCAAGGCACTCCTCACACTGATTACATCAGGAAAAAGATTAAAGAACATAGGGAAAGGTATTATAAATATATTCTGTAAAACAAACCTTAATTTAAAATTCTACCATTTAATATTACATGAGTGATCATAAGACAAATTCTAATTGACTTTAATACAAGATTATATGTAAATTCCAAAGCAAAACAACTTATGAAGCTTTTTTTATAATTTAGAGCATTAAAAGAGGGATTTAATATCAAAGAACTGAGCTGGTACCCTCATGGTGATGCATATACCATCTCTATCTCTCGATATGACCTTAGATCTAATGCATTTCTCAAGTAATACTGTCTTCTCGAGTCAGACATAAGTTTTATATGAATTACAGTGGATAATTTTCATTTTTTTAATTTATTATAATTCTTATTCTTTGGACGCAATGAATTATATATAAATCGGGTTTAGCTCAATCAACAAAGAATTTAACCAGACTTTTCACATTAATTGGTAATATGAAATTTTTTTCGCAGAGATTTTCATCAATTTCTGGTTAATGAATCAAATGCTGGCTTAATATTCCGACAGGAAGCCGTCAGCATGATTCCTCCACTGTTCTTGGATATAAAGGTACTTAAACATATCTCAGAAAATTTTGTACATATACACAATTTTCAAATCTACAAAAACATTAATAAATAAACTTAAATTACCAGAAGAATCATTTCATCCTTGACATGTGCGCATCACCTGGCTCAAAAACTTCACAGATTATCGAGGAGTATCATAAATTGGCACAAAAGCTACCTCCCTCCGAATCGCTACCTTGTAAGCTATCGAAATTATCTCATATTTATCAATAAATTTAGCACTTATTAATTATTAAATTTAAGACAACGAATAAAAGGCAAGTAATTTTTAATTTTACAGCTGGAGCAGTAATAGCCAATGACGTAAATAGTAGACGTGCTCATCTGTAAGTATATAATATCTGATTTAAATTTCTCAGATATAAAATAAATGTATTTTCAATTCAGTCTAATTCACAACCTAAGACATCTGCATAGCCCATTTTTGATCGTTACAAATCACCCCGCTCAACGATTTCCTCAACTTTATGATACAAAATCTAGCGAAATTTTTAGATATGATTCTGTGATATGTGATGTGCCTTGCACTGCAGATGGCACATTGAGAAAGTCACCTTCTATATGGAAAAGGTAATCAAGATATTAATTTCACAATAATTGAGGAGTATTTTTCATAAGACATAATTTTATAGACTTGTTTTCTCATATTATTTGCTCTTTCCAATTACTTTGAAAACATAGGTGGCATCCTCATGACTCTGTGGGTGCTCACAGGCTTCAAATGCAAATACTAAAAAGGTCTGATTTCCCATACATTCTAAATTCTCAATATTTTTAATAAAAGTAGCATTACATGGCTATATACAATGTCAGAGGAGTAGAGCTTTGTAAAGTTGGAGGTAAAATTATTTACAGCACTTGCAGCCTTAACCCTATCGAGAATGAAGCAATCATAGCCTCATTGATAGTAAGAAAAATTAATTGTTTTTTGTAGCTACCTGAATACTTCATATGATTATTTAGGAAAGTGCAAAGGGCTCGATTAAGGTTTTATCTGAACAAGTGAATAAGGAGCTCAAGAGTGCTCAGGGATTAACAACCTGTATGCTGTTTGTTTAAAATCTTGTGCATTAGATTCAAATTAAATAATATAACTATTGCATCTTTTAATTTAATAATCAAATTTTCAGGGAAAGTGTTTTGGTGTGGAACTTGGTATGAAAAATACGAAGATCTTCCTTCTAACGCAAAAGCTTCGAAAAAGTTACAACAATCTTGTTTTCCCCCAAACGAGAATAATCTAGATTATCTTAAAGATTGCCAGCGCTATTTACCTCATTTGAATGATACCGGTAAAAAATTCAAATTCGAAAAATAAGCTAATATTATTCAAGTTTTCATAGTTTATGCATGAAAATAATTCAGAACTAAATAATTTCAATTAATTGCTTTTGTGTTGCTTATAAAGGTGGATTTTTTGTAACTGTCTTAAAAAAAATCAAGGAAGTGCCATGGGTTAATGAAAACCGTTACAAATCATCTCAGAGTCAAGATGTACCTGAAGAAACTATGCAATTTAACAATTGGATTAGTCAATCTGATTATCTCCCTCTAGCATCATTTTCGTCATCTATCTCCGGATCAGAAATATGGGAATCTATCTGCCAGGCTTATGGATTTGATTCAATAGCTAACCAAGAGAAAATTGATTATCTTTTCAATGGTATAACTTATAAACTTTCTTCTGATGAACAGCAATCGTTTAAACAAAGGAAAATTGACAATATCAATTCAAAAAGTGTTGCTCTGATTATGCCTCGAAAGTTGTGGTATGCCGAAGAGGGTGTTAGGCGACTTCTTCTTTCAAAAACTCGATCAAAATTCATTGTTCTTATATCCGGATGTATAATTTCACAATCCACATCTTCAAATTTTAATCTTATTCTAAAACCTTGTAGTTATCGACTTCAGCACGGTGCAATTGACTGGCTAATCAGATCTACTCTGACACTTAAAGGTCCTCAGGTTGTTGAGGTTGATGCAGAGACCCTCTGTATGCTACTTGAAGGAAATCAAGATCTTTATGAAGCGGATATTGTCGGAAAAAATAAAAAAAACCCACAAATCGACACAAATAACAAGCATTCATCATCAATTCCATGTCCTGATAACAAAACGTTATCATCGATTGGAAATCCTCATTTCAATACTGAAGAAAACCCAAAGAAAAATAAAGCGAAAAATTTATCTATTCAGGATCAAAGTGATAATTCAAAATATCGAGTTGCCATAGATAAATTGAAACCTACAATGAAGAAAATTTTTGAGAATTCACCTCAGGATGCATCCCTATTAATTAAGATGTCTCTTGAAAATAATCAATCCAAAAATTTCTCTGGAATCACAAGAAATATACTCGTTCGTTAAATTTTAATTATATTGAAACATATTTTACTTCGAATCTAATTTTTTTTGTTAGTTACCAATGTGGAAAGGAAAGAAAAATTTGGAGTTAATGTTAAGTTATACAACCCGGTGTGCACTTTCCTGGTTAATTAAAGAAATGTTGGATAAAGCGGAATTTTAAAATCTAATTTTTACATCCAAATCTCATCTATTCATTAATTTATCGTTTATTAAATAGATTACTATCTAAAATATTTATCCCTTCTCTTTCAAACGGGAGTTAATTGTAGGAGTTATGATTTTATTATGAAATATAATAATGATCGGCACAGAATTAAATCATAAACAATATATAAGATATATATTATAAGTAGAAATACAACTATATAACTTTTATTTTTCACTAAAATGGATTATCATATATAAGATTAGATATCTGGATCTTTTGAATGAAAATACTAGAAAGTATAAACCAACACTTTTTCCCCTTTTTTAAAAGCTACCCTTGTTTTATTATTAATAGTGAGTGTTGTTTTAAAAGGAAATACAACTTGCAGAAGATGCATAGTTAGCACAACAAAGTTTACAAGAAGTTATGCAGTATTTTTAGCCAATATATACACCTAATAGAATATATTTATTACACAAGCTTACAGAGCAAAGTTCGCATATGCTCACACAGACAAGATTTGGTAAATGCAAACACAGTAAATAGTTCCAAATATGTAAGCACAGTTGAGTTTATATATCTTTTTCTGACATGGTAAAGCATGTAAATGGCCATACACATGTACGATAAAGTCTACATAAACACAGAAGTCTGTGTGTCAAGAGCGGCGTATCTTAGAGTTTGCGCGCATAAACAACTTTGAGTTTGAACAAATACACCTAGCCAAACGTGTTACAGTGCTTAGCCTTATTCCTATTCTTTTATTCACTTAGAAATGAGCAAAAAGTGAGTACATCTTAAAAAAATTAATAAATACAGACGAATATTCAAAACATATCTGTTGAGAATCATAGCCAAGGAAATTTTTATTCTTCATTGTAAGCATGAAAAACTAAATATACAAATCGACTATTTTTTACTTAGTGCAATTGATTCTTAAACGAAATTTTGAGTTGCTTAGTGTTGTTAAGCAATTATAACAAAATGCTGTGTTTTAGTTATCCAAATTTTTTGACAAAAGTATTTTTGAAGGGTTACATGGTATTTTCAAGCTAACATTTTCATGTAAAAATAATTTGTTAGCCTTAAAACTATTTATCTCGACCAATCAATGTTAAACTTTTTTTCCAATAGTTTTACATTTTGATGATGTGGCTAAAGATTTAAAGAAAAATTATTCAAAAATATGAACTCCTTATTTAAAAGTAACACTTGACTATAATTCAACTCTTAATTTCTACTGTTTGTAACACTTGCCACTAGGCTGTTTGGTGTGCATCACTTATTATTTTACTAACATACTTGATTTTTAAGATATTATTTTTTAACCAGTCGAAGAACTCTTGTGATTTATCATAATTTAAAATCTTTTAATCTTTAACTTTTTAAAATTTAATTTAATTTTAACAAATTACAACACTTTATTTACTTACAAAGACCATCCAATAGATTTTTAAGTAATATAATATACTATAAAATTAGATAAACTCAAACTAAGATACAAAAAATGGGAGGTAAACTTCTTGACAAACTTATTTTAACTATAATATTTTACATAGTGAGCATTGCCTTTATGGCTCATCTAAGTTCGAGCTACAATCTGGACTCGATGAACTTTTTGGATCTTCATGGAAAGGCTTTTGCTTACAGGTTGGTTGTTTATATTTTCTTTTACTTGTTTTTTTTAAAATAACGAAAACCATGAAAAGAATCCAGTTCACACCATTTACAATAATAATAGCACATATAAAACCTTATTTGTCAAGCCTTTGTTAACATTAGATAATATATTTTCAGATATAGTACTAGACTCCTTCAAAATGGTTTGTTTAGCTAGCTTTATCGAGAAGTAAAGCCTTGTAACAAATTTTTCACCAATATCTCGTGTAGATATTTCAAGCCCAGAACCCATCAGTGTACCTTTAACATACATATCCGGAGCTTTTGGTGTAGTATATTTTTGTTCTTGGGGATCTTCTTATGTTCCTGTAAGTATAAGATAATTAATTTACTTTAACATAATACTTATTATATTTTATTTATTACCAGCAAATTTTCATGAACTGGAAGCGCAAGCGAGTTGATGGAATGTCTCTTGATTATGCCTATCAAAGTATATGTTAAACAAAACTGTTCCTACCATTATAACTGTTTATCAAATTTATCACTTGCAGATGAATTTGGATTTTTATGCTACCAGATATACTGTATTTGGCAATATGTCTTACAATCATTTCATGGAGCAGCGAAAGCTGTTGAAACTTCTGGTAGTAGCTCCATACTAATTTTTATTATATTTTTTAACAACTCAAAACAATATATCTTAGATCTTGCATTTGCAACATTATCATTCATTTCTGGAGGTATTGTTTTTATACAATGCTTTATATATCCTCGAGGAGAACAAAAAGTGAGGTTATAAGCTTTATGAAGCAAGAACTAGACTGTTGTAGTTTGAAATAAAATTACTTTATAAACTTAATTTAGGATACATGCTCTATTATCTTTAATTTTTAAATTCCAGCCGAGCATTATTTTGAAACTTTGGTTAGCAGGATTGTTCGCATTCGTAATTCTTGCGATGTTTTTAGCTATTTTTGGTGTTATTGAATGGGCAACAACGATTGCAGCTGTTGAATCAAATTTGGATGCAGATTCACTCTCTCCTCTGGACCAATTCCTGTTATCTTTTACTTTCATTCAGTCTCTGGGTTATGTCAAGTCAGCGATCGTTGCTGTATGATAAATATCTCAAAATTACACAGTACTTGACTTGTTTGATATGATTTTGTTTTTCTTATTCTACAAGGTAAAATACATCCCTCAAATTACTCTCAATTACAAAAGAAAAACTACTGTTGGTAAAACAATAAAGAAGTAATATTTATGTAGATTCTTGCGCATTTTTTTTTGTTTATATAAAACAGGTTTGGCAATTGCGTTCTACTATTTAGGTAGCTTTTAATATAATAACTCAAGAAGGTTTTAAGAATATTTTTCACATATATCATTTAGATTTGATAGGAGCTATAGCCAGCACAATTGAAATGGGTATTAACACTTATGTAAGTTTCATAAAATTCAAATCAAGATATATTAAATGATTCTATTTTTTTAAATAGAACTTTCAAACAAGCGAGTTTTTTTTTGGAAATATACCAAAATTAATTATTCTTGTCGTAACCTATGTATATGACATTATTGTGGTAAGTATACAAGTGATATAAACATTTTGATGCTTGGATTCAATTTTTCAACATTAACTAAATTTTGAAGCTCTATCAACACCATGTACTATACGCCAAAAATAACAAGAAAATCAAAGCAAACCTCATTACCAACAACCCTAAAAGACCTACAAACAAGAGCACTCAGGTTGTATAAACCTAGGATATAGAAAATGATATTGGTAAGAAAACAATCACTTTAATTTGAATAAAAATCCAAGGTTATATTTTAATTAATTACGAATTCATACACGTTAAATTTTTATTTAGCTTATAATTAAAATTAGATAAATATATAAATAATAAATCTGCTACTATTTTATTCATCTGCATCATCGTTATACAACTTAGATCATGTCTTACATAATAATTGCTTAACTTAAATGTATTATCATATGTATAATTTTTTTGTGAAAACTTTTTTATCAAAATTTTTTTATCTTGATCTTTTTTATTAGTACATATTTAAGCCTAACTTACTTAATATTGCTGAAGAAAAAGTATAAATATTATATTTTTCTAATTTACATAGCATATTTTACTATCAAACATTTTATACATTAAAGTTATAAGATTAATTAAAGTATAGTATATATAGCATTCATATGTATTTGATTAACATTCCATAACAAAATTGAGTGGTGGATTGATTTGATACTTTAATTAAACAGATAAGATATTTGTTGGCATATACATATATTGTCTTTAAGTCAGCAAAATGAAATTAAAATTATCAGCTAATACAACCCAAGTAGATTATAGTATCGTTTAGAAAATAATATTTTTGAATAAGCAAATTCTTGTATTATAGTAATGACCTGTTAGTTGACTTGAAAGCAGCTAGATAGAAAGACAATTTACAAAATTCATTTTAAAATAATAATACATAAATGTAAAATGGTATAAAAGTAAACAAAGAATTATTGTACAATTGTGAAAAAGCATACAAGTTTTAAGCTCAAGCATATGCCATACTGTTAACCATAAATTGATTAATTAATAAAGCATCACCGAAAAAATTTTCAAAATATCTTATTGGGATGAATTTACTTAATGCGTTCTTAAGGTAATCCTAATTGAATTTATCGAGCAAACAAGTGTTAAAAATCGATCCATCCTAAGGGCCCACATTCATACTCGAGGATATTCCAATAATTAATAGAAATTTAAAGTTTAAGATTGGTTCAATCAAAAATGGAAAAGGTTCAAAAATAACAACTTTTGCTTAAAGCAAAAGTTAAAAATTAAAGCACAACTTCAAGCCAGCCTAATTAATGGCTACTGATATAGGTAGCTAGCTAGCTTATCATGTTTTGCAGATATCAGCCCCGTAACACTACAAGTCCTAATTATATGTTATTTACCCAATAAAATTTAAACTGAGGTAGCTGATATATGTTTGAATCACTTGAAGAGATTTATTTGATTACTCTCTCCTCTCAAATCATCTAGTAATTTTTGTTTATAGAAGCATACATATCATAAGTTGTCAAAATTAATAACAGTGATTCAATATCTACTATCGAAGCTTAATTATTTGGAGTCTAAATTTTAATTTTTTTGAGTTTGTTGGTTCTTTGGATTCTGGTGATGCTTTTTTACAAGAAGCTCTTTGCTATGCATAAGCACTGGAAATTAAATGATAAGTAGGAAAGTGTTAAGACCTTAGATTAACAAGTTATTTTTAAGTACTTTCTGACCAAGATTTACGGTCATTCTTTATCCAAAAATTGGAATAGTATAAATTCTGATGTTATTTACCCTTAATCAACATTTTAGTGTTAGGTACTCAGTTATAATTGCAATGCTATTGTGGCTCGATTTACTAATCATGATAGTCCACAAAACAAAGATTTCCAACATAGGAATCCATTATCCTTGATTTTTTTCAACTTGAAAGAATAAATCGGTTTAAAATTAATTCAAATATCAAAAGCAAACCTATGAAAAATGGCTCTATATTTTCTTTAGGCTAACTTATTCATTAACTTTCGTAAATAGTAATTTAAGCATACCAATCAAGCCTATCTAAGTAAATTCAATGAAAAGGCCTAAAATGATTGCATTAAATAAAAAATTTGGCTCAAGACTGCTGGACAAGTTTTTACTCGAGATCATATTTAACACAATGCAATTTACAATTGCCTTTTTAATATCTTCCATAAGGTTTGTTTAGACCAAAATTTTTTAGTGTCTTTAAAGAGATGTAACAGTGCACAAAATTGGTGCCTAACCCCCTATACTAGCTTCATATAGCCTTGAATTTATTAAATGTGTAGTTAACACAATTTTAATGGTAAAATAGCATTGAAATCGCTAAACTGCTAGGTAGTGAAAAAAAAAATTATGATGTAAAGAAACCCTCCTTGCTCATAAACTGATGGGAATCCACACTTTAAGCATTTTGTTCACTAGTTCAAATTCCTACAATTAAAACTGTGCAATTTTTATTCAATTATTACTTAAAACTTTATTTATGTGCATCAAAATCTTCTTAAAATGTTTAAAATGTCTTAATTTGTTACGAGGCTAATTGAAGATACAACTTTAGCAAGCTTTAAAAGGATTTAAAATCAATCATATAAAAGGTTATAAGCATAATATTGTCATAATTATAATAAAGTTTCCATTATCTTTAAGTTTTCAAAGCTAAAAAAAGCGAAATCTTCCAAGTGTTTTTATCCATAGCAATTTTATTCATTCATTTAATTTTTTTACAATCAATTTTTGAAAAAACTATTTGGTATTTGTTAGTATATGATCAATTAGATTTGAAAGCACCTAAGAATCTCTTATGTTTCAATACTTTCTATTATTTTAATCTGTAAATTATTTACCCGATTATTTAAAGACATTCTGCCTAATAAATGGGGTAATATTACCTAAAAAAATAGACTAAAAGTTTAAATAAAAAAATATTAAGGGAATATAGTAGTGTTTTACCATATTAAAGCTAGACATTTATATAACTGAGAACTTTAAAAAAAAAGAGTGAAAAAACAATAAATTCTTAATTATACTTTTAAGAAATTGTAGAATTCAATTTACTCTATTTTATAGTTTGGAAAAATTATACTAAAGTTAAATAAGGCTATGCATCTATAGATAACATTAGGCAAGGTTTAGAAGCTGAATAAAAAAAATACGAGCAATCACAACTAATTGTATGTGTATTTTAAGACTGGTAAATTATATAGTAATTTTAAGCCTTTAATAAAGCATATGCAATCAGCCTCAGCAACCAAGTAATGAAATGCTAGGGAGATAGGAATAAATTCAAATTAGTAGTCTAAAAGTATATTTTTCTAAAATATTTTATTTTACAAATCATGAACTTGTTATTTATTACCTGAAATACTTGAAAACTATACAAAGGAAAAGTTTTAAATTAGCTATCTATTATATTTAGGAAAACATGTTCAAAATCAAAGTCCTACTTTCACGTTCATCTCCGAGCTTATTAAATTGTTTTTGGAGTCATAAATTGATTTTTTCAATATTTTATATGTAAATTCAGAAAGTAGGCAAATGCGATTTAAAAGTAGTTATTTTTTATCATTCAGCATTTAATATTCTCCCAGATAGATGATAATGTTTAATTTTAAAGCATGACAAGATTGAAATACAATTGTAAAATATAGTTAGCATTAAACGAGCCTTGTTACAAAGTTCCTAAATTTCATAAGAACATTTATGTTGATTTACTCTTGAGATGAAAATATTTTTTCATGCTAAGACGAGGTGCAGCGAATAAGCAAAATGAAAAAGTTAATGCAAAGATACAAATTTACTATCTTAGCTAAGGCTATGAGAAAATGGCAAATCAACTGTACCTTCAACTAATAGTGTTTTTGATTTATATATATAATTAAACTGATAAAATTCTCTAGCAGTGATTACGTGGCTAACTAGTTCTTTCATTCATAAAATTACACTGTCAAAAATTAATCTCAACAATTTCTCAAATTCTTTAATAGGAGCAATTTTTCAGAAACTCAGAAGAAGAATAAATACCACCACAACTGCAAATTAAATTTTTATTTATCACAATACACTCCCAAAAGACATCTAATAAAACTTTTAATAATCTTTATACAAAGAACTCCATTCTGATAGATAAATATTTCAAATTCCGAATTTACTAAACACGCTAAGATCAGCCCCAACTTATTTCAAACTTCTTTAAGCCTTGTCAGAAATGCCAAGATCAAATAGAAACGGCAGTAGAACTACTTCAAGAGGAATGTGTAAGGAAAATTGATAACATTTATATTCTGTTATTATTTAAATTTCTCCTTTAATGCCTTATGAAAGATTATTACTTTCTGTATTTATACTTCCAGCATCTAACCAAAGCATGGCACCACCACCTACTCAACATTCCTCACAGCCACCCGCCCCATCTGGAGGAGGTGGCTTCTTATCAAATATTGCAAGTAACGTAACATCAGGAATTTCATCTGGTAACCAAGAAAAATTTAATAAAAATATTGTAATACGTATTATATAGATGCAGCAACTTAGTTAATTTTACATTAAGATGAATATTATTCTCATCTATTAAATGTAAAAGTTAAATTTTTTTTTATTTTCGTTTTTTAATTATAAATACGAGAAAAATATTCTATCTTTACTTAAATAATCATAATTTTACATAGGTGTTGGATTTGGCATTGCTCAAAGAATGGTAGATGGCATTATGGGTCCTAGACAAATGGAAGTACGAACAACTGAACAACCTCCGACACAACCTCCTGCATACTCGATGCCACCACAAGCTTCTTCGCATCCTCAAGACTTATGTACTTTCGAAAAAAGCCAACTTGATCAGTGCTTGAATCAAAACTCTGATTTTTCAGCTTGTCAATTCTACTTTGAAAACCTTAAAAGTTGTCAAACAAGGTCCTAATACTACATTCGCGTCCGATTTAAAAATTAGAGTATTTATTTTCACCTTTGATCATTTATTTAACCATTAGATATTTTATTTTTCATAATTAAAATTGATAGTGAAATTGGTCTTGTTATGTAAAAAACATAGACGATTAAATAAAACAAATAGTTAAACATAATTAAGACCAAAATTGATAATATTTGATTTTTAAATTAATTACAATACAAATCGGAGAATTCAAGTGATTCCTTTGCGTTGGTTTATCAAAATAATCCAAATATATAATGAATCACTTTCTCTCTAGCTGAAATTCCTTCTTCTTAATAGAATTAAGCCATATATAATGTATATTAGAATAAAAAAAACCAGAATCCTGAGAATCAACAGGAAATAAATACAGCTATAATAACATAAAAGCTATTTAAGGTGTATAAAACGTTATATGTACAGCGTAGGTTATAACTCACATTTAGATACTCAAGAATAAAATGTAAAGTTTTCAAAATTACTTATGACATACCAAAATCGTTTTTTTTGGTAGCTTTTATCACTTCTATCTTGTAATACAATGCTCCTCAATTGATTAATCATGTGAGTGATGTAGTTGTATATTCCGTTAAATTTTTGGTTAATTGAGTCATTGTAGAGTTCATCGATGCTCGACTCACTGTCACTAGTTTCGTATTCATTTATTGTCTGTGGGGAAAGCTAAGTTAATTGAATAAAAATTAAATACATTTAAATTATAATAAGCAATACTGAAGTTTTATTAAAAGGATGATAATTCTATTGAGGCTTGAGAGATTTTACTTGGTTGAGGAAGCCTTGAATGGGCTCATTATCTGGTGATTTTTCAGGCTTATGTGGGCTAAAAAAGCTACGAAGTTTCAAAGAAGGTAGTGGTATAATGGGAATATTGGAACGAATCACACTTATTCGATTAAAAAGGTTAAATATTAAGCTTGTTAATTCGGAAACAAAATAACTGTTCATTTCCATCATATGAGTGAATCTCAATAAAGTGTCCGTAGTTTTGTCAATCCAATTCGGTCCGTGAGATAGTGATATCGTACCACTATCAAAGGTAGGATTTATAGCTGTAAAAATTTAAGAAAAATATTAATAAGCAATGTTTGATAGTTTCCAGCTGGAGCATCGAGATTCTAAATTTTTATCGGCCAATATTTTGAAAAATGTATGATATGATGTTAAGGTGTAAGTAATAAGTACCATGATGAATAGTGCCATAACCGGGGTTTGGGTTCGTATAACCACCATAGGAGTAATTATTGAATAAATCAATATTGTAGGATCTAGGAAATAGGTTGCTACATATTATATAGAGCTTTATTGTTGGTAGCTAAGTGATGTCAAATATAAGGAATGTCTAGGGACTCAATTGGGTGTGTTGAAATGACATCCCATTTTGAATATGAGTTCATCTAAAGGAATAAACCTTACTGCATTAACACTATAATATTTATTTTTAGTCTTACCTCCTATAATCATTCTGAAAAGTTCCAAGTCCCCAGTGGTGCTCATGGTTGTTAGTTAGAGGTATTCTCGCTCTAGGGTGTGAGGGGTTGCTCCCAGTAAATTCAGAAGGATTACTCCACAGGTTAGATTGAATTTCTTCTTCCAGTTTATAAGGGTTCAACACCTGGTTTGTTGGTTCATCTATTAATAAATTAAAAAAGCTAGAAATAGATTAGTAAGGATTTTGAATGGCTATTCTCACTTTTGTTAGGAATTGGAAATTTTTGTTGATGTTGAGAGGTTGTTGAATTCTGGTTTATAATTTCATTAGTTAAAGAATTTTTAGAATTAGAATTAAGTTGTCTTTGCCAAGGTTTTAGTGGAGCAGCCATCTTTTTAAAATCTTAATGTAAGGCAGCTAAAATTATTTTATGGCTGCAGTTGATTTGAATCTTTTTTGAAACCATAATTGGAAGCTGTTTTAATTAAGGTCACAACGAGTTTGAGGAATTTCTAATCTATATAAAGATTGCTCAAATGAAACTAGTCGAGTTTTGCACATGATCATTTTTTCATAAAGAGCACGAGCATGTGTTTATTTGCTATGTTAATAATAGTCTTTCATTAAAATTTTTACAAGGTTGCAGAAGGGTGTTAAGTCTCAGCTTAGGTGTAACGTTTTATTCTACATTTGTTAGTCCAGATCTTTGATTGGATGATTGAACCTACAGAACTAAAAAGTAACTACAGGCATTACTAAATTTTTGCTAACATATGCTCGAAAAAAGATAAAATCAAAGCACACTATATTTAACAGTTTGAAACAATTAAGCCCCCACGCTAGATTCAGTAAGAGTGTTTCCATGTGTCCAGGAGTTATTTAAAAAAATTGAGGGATTTCCATAGTGTTCATTAACCTTTGTCAAGCTATCTGAAATGAAATAGATTAACATTTTTCATCGTAATTGATATACCACATGTCTTACTGATAACAACAACTTCAATCCTATTATTTTTATAATTGACTGCTTAAACTCACATACTTTACTGATATTTTTACGAAATATTAATTTAAAGCCACATTTCATCTTGATTTATATTATTTGCAAATCAACTTTATAAAATGGTTGAGATTAATTTTCAAAGAAGCTCGTATAGCTTTTTTTATATAAGCTTGAGTAGAATCGCAGTAATAAGGTAACCATATCGAATGACTTTGAAAAAGGTTTTGCACATTTGCTTAAAACACTTGATAAGTTTTATATTTTTATTATAGTTCAATTCCTTATCATATAAAAACTTCAAACCAATCTCTTTTTGATAAATTACCTTAGTGTACGAATCATAATTCATAATACTGTTAAAGTAGTACCCCTTTTTTATTTTTAGTTATACAAAATTATTCGAAAACATATTTATTAGACATTTTATACCTGTGTGCTAAGTTTATAAACTATCTCAGGTAGCTAACATTGTAACATTGGAATAAATAAGTACAAGTTATTGAAATTCTGGTGTTTAATTATATTCTTACACCTACATATAAGTAGATATCGCTTATGTAGTTGTGGTTCTTAATCGGTCATTTTCATTATCTGATTTTGTAACTAAAGGTCCTTTAAAAAGATATTCCAGACGCATTTAAGCCATATGCTCCAATTTTATAAAACTAATAGAAAAGTTCATTGAAATTGCTCAAAATTAAGTATTCTTTTATCTTATGCAAGGTTTTCTTCATTAAGATAATACCAGTCTGATTCAAAATTAATTGATAACTTTATTTTTTCTAAGAATTACTTTACTTTGGACACTTCTTTGATGTTTTTCTTTTGCAATTTTTAGCCATATGTTTTCTTAGTTTGAAATCCCTTAATTACTTGTTAATTAATTTATTTTAGGAGATATTTATAAGTTTTTGGTTTTTTTTTTAAAGTTAGTGCTTAAACATATAACAGATTAGGTAAAGGAGGAATTCTTAATAAAAATTAGAATAGCTATCAAAGGGTGGCATGTGAAACTAGCCTAAAATGGAAAGAACTTTATAATTGAGATCTCCCTTAAACTTTTTATTAAAGTACCTAAATCACTTACCGAAGGTATTACAAATCCATGAAACCGATTTAATTTAAATTTCGAACGTTGGTTAAAGATTTTATTAGGTTGAATTCTTCCTCTAAAAGTGTTGAATTTATTTAAAATTAATGCTAAAATTAATAAAATAAATGCTGAAAGTATTTGGCTATTGGATGGTATCACTCAGTCTTAAGAAGTTTGTATATGTTCACCCGTGTTGGTTTATGATGTTGGATCTTTTACTACTGTATCTACATTAAGTTATTAGGGTGACAAATATCAAAAGCAATTTATAAGGCTTACTCAACATCAAGAATAAGTAATATACAGTTTAGAACTTAAGATGTGCTATATTGTTTAGAATCTTATGTTTTTGATCTCAAGTTTAAAGTTATTTTAATATAGGAATTCTTATTATTAAACGTTTCTCTAATTTAAGCTTCCACAACCTTTAAATGTTGTTATATTAGCTGATATGGCAATGGTGTATTAATTGGTTACTTCTAGACCAAATTTTAATTTATTTAAATAAAAAAATTGGAATCTACTTGGTTTAAATGTGCAATTCTGTTAATCTCATTTTATAAAAATAGAGCTGTGTATATAAAACTGTTAGATAGAAATAATGTAGTATTCAAATTATGGTAGTAAGGTTCATTTCAACTTTTAAGAACCCAATGTTTGTGGTATTCTAATAATAGATATAAGGATTTATACTGGTATTGTGAAACTAGGCTTAATTGGGTATAGGGAAGAAATTAATAAAAACTGAATCTAATTCAAAAACTTATTTATGGCCTCCATGGTCCTTGGTGTCACAATTGGGTAATGAACCAAATGTCCCATTCTGAAGTAATCAAATTAAAGAAATTCAGTGAAAATTAACAATTAAACTGGCTTATTTGGTAAGTAAAATTTTACAATAAACGTACCAAATGTCTTGCCATACATTTTTTAACATCAGTGGTTAGATGTTTGAGCTCTTCTGTTAGTAAAAAAATTTTATAGTAGTGGACTTTTGAATGTTGTAATATTAATATTCTAACCATCAGTACATGATCTATACCAGACTTCAATTCTCAACATTGGATTTTTGGAAATATTTAATTTGTCAACCTGATTCAAAAGGTTCAAGGGTGATTCTGAAAATTTAGACATTGAAAAAGTTCAAATTACCATTCTTACACCAGTCAGCAATTGACCGGATTCTAAGACGTCACCAATCATTGCTAAAACCAAGTTGTTCCAGTACTCGTCTATTTGGCCCCTCTCATGGGTATTTGGATTAAATCTAAATTCAAGGTGGCCACCAGTTTTGTTTGCTGGATCTTCCCACATAGGTCTAATCCCATCTCTATTGAGAGGTTATGTGAAGAATGAATTTAATGTAAGCTTCATTGGCGGAATAATAGTATTTAACGCTTATTTCTTACTTGAAAATCATCAATGCGTCAACTTCCTGTTGGATTCCATTGGAGTCTTTACGAATCATCCTGAATAATGAAAAATGACGTAATTTATTTTAAGTTCAGGAGTTTTTGAACCACTTCAAACCGTTTTTGCATAAGGAGCGCACTTGGTTGGGGTAACTGATTCCAGACTTCCCAGAACTCCTGAAAACATTTAGAAGATTTGAGTGTCAGTAAAAGTTGCCAAAATGTTCTCAGTGTTATAAGAATTAAAGGTAGCCTAAGATATACCTGTACTGTTTTGAAAGTTGTCAGCTCTTTCATGTTGTCACTATATTGCTGATGGCTGCTACGAGTGTTAGGGATTTCAATCTGTTCCCATAGCTTCCAGGTGTATTTTAATTCTAATGGTTTACTACTGTCAACCTTTTCCTGTTTGCTCAAAGAAAGTAGTTTTAGTATTAGAGAGAAGGTATGGTGTTTGAGATATATAACAGGAGAGCGTTTTAAAATAAGTATCAATCTAATCAAAATAGCAGTCACTTACAATTAAATTTGTTAGGTCTTCTACATTGGCCGCTTCAGCAATGCTGCTGTTAAAAGAGAGGAAAGTTTGACTAGTCATATTCTTGATTAAATTGAGTAATCTCTATGCGCATGTAAAAATAGTATGTAAAAATTTAAATGTTAGTAAGGTAAAATATGATAATTTCTCAGATTCTTTTCATCATATATTGATTGAGTTTTTATAAACCAACAAAAAGCTAAATCAAAAACTTGAAAATATAAGAAGGCAAAGTTAGTATTTAAAAATACTTGAAACCTATCTGCTTTAGAGCAAATTTATTGCTTTCAATCCTAAGATGATGGCAATTAAAATAAGTTTCAAAAGATTTTTCAGACACGATACAAGTTATTTGTTTGCCAACCAAATGATGATTATATAACATTTTTATAAGCCTCTTAATAAGTTAAGGTGGTACGCTGAAATTTTATCTTATTAAAGCATTAATTGTTATCTATATTTCTTGATTCTATTTGCATAATAACTTAAGCTATGATATATAGGTACTAGTTTAATAAAGTTTAAAAGGATGTTTAACATATTATTCATTAATATATCATCAAAAATCGCTGTCGGTGTATATAAGCTTAATTGTGTATAAGATCTAGATTACAATTGATATTGATTCTTTCAAGAAAAAGTTAATAAAATAATCTACAAAAATCGATATAATACTACTAAGACTCCTCTTTTTATTATGCTTAGAATCATATAGAGGTAGTTTGTATATATACAAATATTAGTATATATTTATATTTACTACCGAATAAATGAATTAATTATACGATTGATCAACACCACAAATTGATAAATTATTCCATTCAATCGAATTCGAACAGATGTAAAATAGAAAGAGTTCGGCTTGAATACTAGAGTAAAATTATAAACATCTGTATTCAAGGATTTATCAAACGTTCATAACGGATTAAAAATTATAACTTTTATGTTTTCTGTTAGTATATATTAGAAATACTGCAAAAAATATTTACAAACCTTAAGTTTTATAATTTAAAGGAACATATAGAGTTTATAATTTAAAGTTAATAAATTCATTCCTTATATAACCATAATAAAATTGTGAAGTATTTTCAATTAAAAAACTATCAGATGGGTATAAACATCCACCATGACTATTTATTTGCATCTAAATCATCAATTTGTTTTTGATTACATGTCCTGCAAATTTTGTTTTCTTAAGTATCATTTCGTAAATTTTGTACCTCACCGAATTTGGTGGAAATATCAAATACTCTCTTTTGTATTCCAATTTATGTGAACAAGAATGATAAGATACATATAAGGAATTATAAATATGTTATGGATGTGTTAATTAAAAACCTAAATTTTTTTTTTAGGGTAATGAAATTAAAAAATAAAACATATATATAAAAATTGGAAAGCCTAGGTCTGTGTTGAATGAAGGTGTGTGTACATGTAG
Organism: Nephromyces sp. MM_2019; assembly: GCA_015657535.1. Lineage (NCBI taxonomy): Eukaryota > Apicomplexa > Aconoidasida > Nephromycida > Nephromyces > Nephromyces sp. MM_2019. The sequence continues at coordinate 47,831 of JADHZB010000405.1, read as the reverse complement.
ATATTATAGTGGTTGTAAATTACAGTGTTAATGTAATTTGTTCCTAATTATTTTGAAGATTTATTGCCGAGTCAAGATCAGGCAAAAATTTGCCAAAATTGAAATTGTCTTGGTTATTCATGTAAAGTAGACTTAATTTCATATATAGAACAAAGCCAGTCTTGTGTTATACGTACATCATCACCCCATATTTACTATTTGCGAGGATTTTTGTATATTATTACGTTATTTATTTATTTAATTGTAAGTATAGGTTCTATGTTATCCTAGTATAGAACCGGATCATAAATTCATGATAGTTTTTATTTTAAAATATTTTGGTATCAGTTGGATCATCTTTTAATTTGGGCTTGATTTACATTCTTAAATTGATTTAGTCTTGAAAGTTGCAAGTTGTAAGTAATTGTGTGAGTATATAATTGTTGCTATGAATGGTTGAACTTTTTGATAATTGAGTAAACCTTTTGTATATATATAGAATTGTGTTCTAAGTAATGGGTTGTATGAAAGTTTTCATTTGAGGGTGTTTTTTAGGAATAATTGTAAGTTTGAATCACTTTTTAATGAGTTGTAAATTACTTGAGTGTTTTACAATTTGCTAGTACTTTTAAATTTTGTATAGATAGATTTATGTTTTTTACTTTTTATGATCTCATTATGACTAGTAAATGCAAGAAATAATTCGTAAAAGCAGATAATGATTACATTTTGAACTATGTGTGAATTGTTGGATAAATAAGTATTATTCAAAACAGTATTAAAATCATATGACCTATGTTATAATAAAATCAGAAAAACAAATAAAATTGATAAGCTGTTCTGTATACAACATTTATTCAACTTGACACACTTTAGACAAGCCTCCATGTATTGATATATAATAAATCTCAAGACACTTCTGGGATTAACAAAACAGATCTTGCTTTCATGGATATTGTGTATAATATGGATTTATTGAACGCAACCTCTAAAACACGAAAAATTTGAGCTTACTACCCTCCCTCTCACAAGATTTTGGCTTCTTACTACCTACCTACACACATATTTGGGTTTGTAAGTACCTACACACAAATTTGTGTTAGTAAGTACCTACAGACAAGATTTAGATTCACTATCCTCACCCTCAAGCACAAACATTTAATTACTAATACTAACCTATATTACCAACTGTATTTGATTTTATTACATATCGAATATATGTTATCTCATCAAGTACTGAAGCATGATGATGACTATGACAAATAAATGTTGCTAAACATCAAGTGTCTCTAAAACTATATCATAACTTCTTCTTTTCAAATTAGCCAATACATGCAACTCTAAATGCTTACAAAAATATTTACACTAACAAGCAAGATATGAACATAACGTTCTAGAGAACAAGAATATCTTACTCTTTAGATTCGGCTTTATCAAGAAAAGTTTAATATCTACATTTTCTTGATATTCCCAATTGAGTGGAACATACAATTTTGAATCTAAAAACAATTGTGCATGTGTCTATAGAGGAGAAAATATTGGAGCAACAAGATCAAATCTACATAGATATCAGGATATTGAGCAGATTTATTTTAAATATAAATTCTAGCTGTATGTATCCAAGATTTGATCCACCAACTACAATAGAATACATTACAACTCATATAATAAACTTAGTAATGAGACCTGAAACTATGGAATCAGTGTTTGTACTGAAATTAGTCTGACTTTAATCTCAGGTATAAAACACACATTAACACAGCTTATATAAATTATAGCATACTCACATATAAAAACAAGCAATTACATAATACAAAACTCCTTGACTTCATGTAATGATTAGGCCATCTATTGGATAAAAATCTAATCACTTCACCCTTTTATAAAAAAATATGCAACATTATTTTCACTTGAGTTTATTAAATTCAAACCTTTATTTTTATTAAAATCACAGGAACTTGAAAAAATATATAGATCACACCCAAGCCAGATGGAGTTGGACACACTCAATCCTATTTCAAACATTATCATCTCATCCTCTTTTCCTCCACAACCTTTCTCCAATTCACTTCACTCCTGTTCGGATATAATATCTAATGCATATGTAACCATTCAAAACCAAAAAGAAAAAACTAGGCAAGCTGCTCATGCAACTTTAAATATCAAGGAAACATTTTTATCCGAACACATGGCAAACACTTCCAGTTCGAAAACTAGTGATCAATCAAAGTCTCCCGCAACATCATCTATTCCTACAGAATCTGCTAAGAACACTACCCCTAACGACAATATTAAGCCAGAGAAATTATCTCTAAAACGCTTAAAATATGATGAATCTATTGATTTTACAACATGCTTTAAACCTAGAGAAACACCAGATAACAATAAGAAAACTATTGAAGGTCCCTTGACGAAATTTAGAAAAATTGGAGTAACTAAGAAGTCACTGAACATCCCAGTTTCTCAAACTCCCTTTATTAATGAAGATCTTAACAAATTATTACTCACTCACTTACCCCTCAGCTCAAAGACAAAGGTCCCAAAACTCGAGCGTAAAATATTCTCATCCAACACCTTCACTAGTAAAAGCATTGAAAATGTTGCTACTACGAATTCAATTCATCACTGTCTATCTTCTATTGCTGAGATAGAGTCACTATTTAACCTACCAGAAAATGTTGAATACCCTAGCACACATAACGACCTTGAATTTACTTCAGATATCCATAATGAGAATGCAATCATAACACCATTATATAGGGGTAATCATAAGATATTGAATGATTTGGAAAAGGTACGTGATTTCTTACGAAAACTATCTTCCCAGGAACAACCTTTTGGATCTTTATCAATTGAGGGGAAAATTATGACAGAAATAACATACACTCTATTGAATAAAATACAAGTTGAACTGAAATCCTTCATTTTAAAGTATGAATCTCGAACTGACACTGCTCCCAAGTTTTCTTCTAAATTTTCACAATCTCATAATAAACCTAGGAATGGTGGTCCTATTCATGGTCCAATAGCAATTGACTTGAATAAGAATCCTTTAAAGAAAAAACAATTAATGGGCCACAAGAAAAAGTTGAGCATCGATACCCCACAGCAAAATGAAAGGACACATTTACCGCCTATATCGAATAGCCCCCCTTTAACGAATCAACTAGAGAAGGATACGGGTAGTTTTAATAATGATAGGGATAGGAAAGGATCCCAAACAAATATAACACACGTCGTACAGCCTGGTTATGAAGTAGACTTCCCAAGATTTGTATTTGGTTCCATTGATAGACGTGAGGCAATGGATGAGCATTTGTTTATACATCTAAAAGATCCTGACAAGATTATTACTCTTTGCAAAGTAGAAATATTTTTAAACCCTTCTACACCTTCTCGATGGTTCGATTCTTTTGGAATTCCTACAAAGCTTGAGATTAACCAAAATATACAAATTGCATCCAAGAAATCGGGTATACCCCACCGCTTTTGGCGTGATGCAAAAATTACTGGTGTGAGCTCGCAAGAAGTTTTAGCTAGCATAAAGTTTCCAAACCAAGAAGCTAAGGTATATATATATTTAATATTTACTACTTACCTTAATCATTATTGCTGCTTTTATTGTACTATCCCTCTACTATTTCAGAATTTTTCATTGAAACTTGACGACTTTATTCCTCCCCGTTTTCCCTGTTTGGAGCCTTCAAAAGGAAGTTGGAGATTACAACCAAAACATCTTTCACCTAGTACAGACCTCTATATTGGTGCCTGTATTTGTGTATCATCTGTCGATTCTCCCCAAGTATTAAATGATTGTGTTGTTCAAAGTTTCTTTTTTGATGAAAAACATGTACCCAGGAGGAGATCTCGCCCAGCTAAAAACTTGCCTATCTGCTCAACCAGTACAACAGACACAAAAGATACCTCAAAGGAAGCATCAAGTCATACAAAGTCTAATTCAATAGAAGATAGCTTGAAGTGTGTATATCCAGAAAATTCAAGTAATACTGCACCTAACACCATCAAAAATGAGCTACAGATCAGCTCAGACCCCTCTCAAGAACAACTCATCTCTGTGAAAGAAGGTCAAATGCCCCAAGAAAAAGTGAGCTGGATAAAAATTTTTTATCTTGCTTCAAGAAAAGAAGAATTATTAGCTGTTAATGAGCTTCTACACTATAAAATGCCTTATGATTTACAACCTCACCTCGAAGATGTATCAACAAAAATGGCTACACTAAAGTCACTAAATTCAACTATGTTTTGGACGCTTCCCCGATATTCACAAATGAAAAACCTCGAATCTGACTCTAAACAGATTTTAAAATTGGAATCAAAACAATCAGAGCCATCTCAAGTGTCACTTTCACAATTGTTTCAAGGCAATTCCACTTGCAACACTCATACACATTTTATCATCTATATAAGCTTAGAACTCTTATCAACCCTACCCAAAAAATCCTATTCAAAACTTATACAGTTTCTACATCCTGAGTTACATGACAGGCCTAAAGACTACTGGTTGCAGGCTTGGTGGCTGGGCTTATTTAATCCACATGAAGATTCATATTATGGTATACCTAGGCCTTATTGGGAAACTAGCCATAAGAGAGATGATAATTGCTTTGAACCTGGGAGGAATAAAATAATTATCAATGAGATAAATCATGATGATTACCATAGCACATCTAAGATTGGCTCAGACGATTCACTGAATGGAGAAGCAAATGCTAAAATCCTCAAGAAACTTGATAAAAATAATAATGTTTCTCATCCTGAGCTAATTACCAAAAAACCTGAAACTTCAAAGGAGGCAACTGTGTTGGGTAATACGTCGGATAGCATCCAATTTATTAATGCCCAAATATCAAAGATTAATCACAACAACACTGGATACTCATATAATCATGTTTCAGACATCTATGAAGATCTAAATTTTTCACCCTTGGAAGATGACTTACCAACCCAAAAGTGCTCAAATATATGTCCATATAAGGCACTTGATGAACACGACTTTACCAGCCAAACTAATCCGAACGTGATCAATCAAACAAATCATAGGATAGAAGTTTACGAAACATCAGGGACTGATTCAGGGCTCCTAATCAACTCAAAATTAGAGGATACTGACAATATGATCCCTATTGAAGTTAATTGTAACCACATAGAAAACTCCACAAATAAATCAAAAGATCTACATGATTTGAGAAGAAATCGTAGGCTTAAGTTACGCATAAAAGATGCTACTTTTGATCAAAAAAACTTATTAGTCAGTGATATCAATAATGCAACAAAGGGAAATTTAGAATCTAATAAGCTTGAATCATGTACACCTTCTCCACCTCACTCCCCTCCCACTGAATCAACTTCAATAGACTATTCCAATGAAATTGAACCCCGACTTTTAAAAATACAATGGGATGAAGATATTGAACTGAGTTGAAATAGCATAACAATACGTTTTTACTTTTTTTCAAGCTACAACTTCCACACTTTCACAATGGATTACTAAATCCCATAAATTTTGAGAACCTTGTAGAAGAGTTAAAATGTTCTTAGAATAAGATAATTTAACAGCTTTGTGCGTTTTCAATAATTTTTGAGCAATCTATTCATAATCCAAACTGTTCTAAGGATATATATATTACTTTCGGGTCAATTCCCCATATTTATATTATAATATAACTTTCAAGTGAAAGATCCATATTGATTGCAAATATGATGAAAATTACACTTGAAAAAAGCAATCAATCTATTTTATTTTCATGATTAATTACAATTCAACTGATAAGTTAGATTAAAATAGCCGTTTCCCTTCCACTTAAGATATTTTTTTCCAATTCAAAGTAGTGATAGAGATGTCAATATGGTGCTAGTTAGATAAATTTAACGGTTTTCCTAGGTAAATTTAGAGCTAACATGATGACTTTAAACAGATTCTATAGGGTCTAAAACACTTAACTAATTAAATTTGATTGATGTGATTCTATGACATAGAGGGCAATTTATAAAATTTACATTAGCATTTTACCTTGAATACCTCGAAGTGTGTAAGCACTTCTCGAGTGATTACAATCAATTAAAATAGAACTTTTTTATATACAGCTTTCTTCTTAAAATGCGACTTCAAATAGATGAATCTTACTTAAAAATGTCACCAAAGAAAGCACAATACTACTCTGAATTTATGTATAGCTCATTTCATATCTATAGGTCACTTCACTTTTGATATCTTTATTCTTTTGTGATAGCTATCCAAGATGTATTTAGCTTTGATAAAAACTCTACCTATTATCTACTGGTCTGTAGTTATAGTTAGTAGCTTTCCTCCTTTCCATTGTCCCATGGTTAAGATTTTATCTTCTCATGGTAAGCTATTGGAAAATACAAACCTATCATCTTCTGAAACGGTTGACAACCTTATACTTCAATACAATACAAATTTGGCCAAAATCCTTAGCTGGCGAGTTCCTAAATATTTGTTTTGGCATTTCTATACTACAGGCACTATTGTCACTTCTTTTTTAATAGTCATGTATATTCTGGTAAACCTTGACATGCTAGAAAATATAAAATAATCAAAACACACTTTTCATTACACAATTTTTAGCAAAACAGTGGTGTGTTTGGCCCATGTGTCTTTTATTGTGACCTTAAGGAAGAACATGGTTGTACGTAAGAATTGGTTATATTAAACAAGCTTTATGTATGAATTATATTTTTTAATAATTTTACAGCAACATTTTATAGCAAGGCTTTATTGGAATTAATATTATTCCAAGTTCATCTATTTAGGAGACTGTATGAACAAATATATATCTTCCATTCCCAGAATTCCAAGATGCACATTACTGCATACATCCTAGGCATAAGGTGCTTTGAATTTATCACAAGATATTTAGTTTTTTCAAAAATAATTTGAATTCAACTTCAGCTTTTATATCATGATGCCTATTACATTATTCTCCAATCGACAAAGTTACAGCAACATATTATTATATATGATAAAATTTATTGGATTTACAATCTTTTCTATATTACAAGTAACTAGATTTACAGACACTTGTAAATAAGATCTCTCACATCTATATTTTGCTTCAAGTTTAAATGCCATCATATCTTGGGTTCACTCCGGAAAGGTAGTTATGAAAACATAATAATTGAATTTTCTATATTTATTTAAATTTATAAATTGCAGGAACAGTAGTAAAATATAGTGTTCCTAATGGCTTCCTATTCAATTTTGTTAGTTGCCCTCATTATCTTATGGAAATATGCATCTACCTTACCTTTTTGCTAACCTCATATAGCTATGCTCTGTAAGGTGTATTAATTCAATTTAACATTCTTATAGATACACTCATATTAATTTCAGACTTTTTGCATTTTATTTTGTAACAATGACAATGCTCGAAAATGGTAATTAAAATTAAAATTAATTATTTATTATATAAGATTCTTTTGTTCAACTTCAGCAACAAGTACCCATAATTGGTACTTGGCCAAATTTGGACGAGATTACCCCAGGTTAATTAGATAATTTAACAGATAATCAAAAAATGATTACCAAATTCTGTCTCTTAATTCAGGCATAGGGCTAAAATTATCCCTTTTTTATTTTGACAAAAATCTTTATCACTCTCAGGAAATAATTTTATACCATCAGCTACAAATCTCCAATTCACAATATGACTTCAAATCGTCAAGATTGATTTCGGGTATCTGAAAGCTATAAGGATTTTAGTATATCGAGCTTTTGTTATGGTATAAAGTAACCTCTGTGGCAATTTGACTGTCTGGCAGCAAAATTTACATTTTTTGACTTCAAAAAATCATATTATTTCAAAGCTCAAATAGAGAAGAATATAACTCAATTACCAAGGCATTGATTTGAATTTCTTGATTTCACACATTTATCATATAACTTGTTACGATCAACTCTACAATTTTCTTTGTAAATTTCAAATATCTTTTCTTCCATTTGGTGCTGGTTATAATCTTCTTCACACAATTTTGCACATGTTTTTAAAGCCTTTAGAGAAATTTTATAGTGAGTGACTACCATTTTATTAAGTAAATTTAACCTTAGAAGATGTTTTGTAAATTCCTTTGCAACAAGAATAGCAGAAATTTCTTTCACAATATTCTACTGTTGAATTCAAAGCTAAATTATTTAGACAAATTTTTTTTCTAAGTAAAATAGTATGTCATTAGAATGTTTTAAATACTTTTTAGTATGCCTACCTCTGAAAAAAATCGAGGTTTGAACAACTTTTGGGATTAATGTCTTTCATTAGAAATTCTGTAGGAGAAATATTTGACTTTTTAACGTTCATTTTGGTTTGTTTAGACTCAAAAGTTATGTTAGCATATGCAACTCCAGCACAATTGTATGATATTAGCCCTACGGCTCCACTTTTGGAATCTAGCAACTCAATTGAGCACTCAATGTGATATAATTTTGAAATAACTTACCACCAGTAATAACATTAAATATTGGCAAATGTGCTGGACTATCCGAGCCAATGACAGTCAATAAGTTTGCCCCATATCTTACACTTAACTCGTTCCATTGGTTCACTTTGTAACCATATAGGATGGACTTTGATACTAATGAAATATTTCCTGCTACAATTTTCCTTATTTGAGCAAAATCTTGCCCAATTTCGATTAGGATGTAATTTTCTTGGTCCTTGAAATTAATAACTGCCCCATAAATCCCACCTGTTTTGATTATATAATTTTGAATCCTTAGGTATCTACTCATTTCGAGAGCTAACCTTCACATTGTGGGAGTACATAAAAAGTAAAAGTTCCCTCTTGACATCCCCAATATTTCTTTAGTAAGGATATTGTAGGTAACTTAATTCAAATGGAGTCTTTATGATGTTTTTATACATACAATTTCTCTGACCTCATCATTTGCATATGTCTTAATTAAGTTGAGTTGCGCAAGTACATTTTTCTCTCCACCGACGTTTTTCATAACTTTCCAATCCTTCATTATAAAGCAGTTTATTATAAATGCTAAATTCTAATCAAATTTCTTACAGACAAGCCATAGACAACTTTTGCAGGATCATAAACTTTCCAATGGCTTATAAAATTAGTTGAAAAATCTTCTTTATAACTTCCTAATATTTTAATTAATTCTGAACCTTGCTAATTTATTTATAGTTACCACAACTTGGCATTTTCTGAATCTCAAACTTTTCTTCATTCTTAACACATGGCAATGATTCAATTGAGACTCCATGGAACCCTACGGAATCAATATCATTTGAAAAGAACCCAATTGTTCCACTTGATAACGATCCATCTAAAAGATCAAATTTTGGCTTTTGATATGTATATTTTATTTCGTTGGGTTGTGCGAAATAAATTTTTATTCTTGAACGGATCATTTCTATTCTTACACTGATCCATTCTATATAAAATATGATAAATTTGAAAATAGTCAAAGAATTTGATAGATAGACTTATCCACCATTTTCTATATAGCCTCCATCTTCAATCTTTGCAATTTCTATTGGCATACCGTCTATAACTTTTATTAATCTTTTAAATCGTTGGTCCTTCTAAGCTCTCACATATTAATTTAAAACAAATAATATTAACAAATCCACACTTGCTTGAACTCTAAAAAATACATATTCTCAAAATCCTTCATATGGAACAAAACTGCAACGGATCCAGACCCCACTATATTGACATCAACATTTAATGAAAAGTCAAAAAAATTTTTATTTTTGAGCATTAGATACGATCCAGATATAGAATTATTTTCTTCAATAGTACTGACACGAGCAGCTTGCACCAAGACTACTGTATTTTTCCTGTCATTATACTTGTTTTCTATCTTCCAATCACTTAAGCCTAAAATATATATAAATTTATATTTTGTATAAGCCATTAAATACTTAAATTTACTGACCTATTGTTTCTTTAGAGTCTTTATTAGCGAAAACATCGTAAAACTCGTACTGATTAAACTGCTGAAGGCTCCAAGATTCAAACGCTGATTGCTCAACTCGTGATTTTTTCACCTAGTCGACAAGGTCATTTTAATGCAATTAAAGTATCAAGTCTAATTACCCTCTCAAAGTCTTGATAACTATACCGAGTTAAGCTATCGATAGTTTGCTTTCTTTTATGAAGTTCATCCGAAAGTCCCGCACTTTGCTCTACAGCTACTTTCATTTTCGACTGGAAACAATGATATGATATCGAAAGTTAAGATTTTTCATACTTTGAGGTTGGAAAGTTTTTCAGATGCACTTTTTAAAAAGCCTCTTGTTCTAGAAACTAATAGGCCAACTCTCTTTGCAACTCGCGAAATAAACTTTGAATCAAACTCTTCGAAATTCATCTGAATTATATTGATAAGCTTTTTCATTTCTTCTATCATTGATTCACTAATATCTTCATCAACTATCATCAGCCCTTGTTCATATGGAAGTTCACCCACATACTGACCAAAATTTATTTAAAATTTTGAATAGTTTGAATTTTTCACTACTTTTGAAGCTGAAGAAATAGTCTCTCGAGCAATTGAATCTACACTATTGGGCTTTTGAATTTGCTTCCCTTGATTTGAATCTTTATAGATTGGATTATCATAAATTTTTTTAGGACACTCATCTTCATGTCTAATAATCTTGTAAGCTGTAAAGGACTTCGGCCCTAAATAACTTTCCGATTTTATTCCATTTTTTGATTCTCCATAAAAATGACTCGGAGCCTCTATTGGTCTTATCTTAAATTCTACTTCAAATGATATTCCCGAATGAAACGCGGATGCACAAATTTTGCTTTTTTCGTGGTAACCATCATTATTCCCACCAATGACAATCTGATTATCTTATTTTAAAAATATTTAAATCCTTAAACCCTCGTAAATCATACATTATCACCTATTTCACAATCTAATGGGCATTTAACAATTACATCATTGGCTATAATACTCGGTAACAAAACATTTGTTCTAAAATCTGATTCACAATTTAACTCTATTTTTTCATCTGGTGGTGAAGTAAAATCTGTATTAGATGAGCCTACAAGAAGTTTCATTATATGGATATTTCATAAGATTATTCATGACTGACATAAAATATTAGACATTAGGTTAGTTGATGAATCGAATACTTCTACACCTGATGCACCAACTCCAATGGTGCTTTGAAGATTGATCTCTCGAAGATTATTTTTAATAATTGGCGTCACCTTCAACACACATAAGCCTATTTAACGATATTGAAAGACCAAAATCTTACGTCATAAATTAAATCTAAGCTCATATAGGTTCCAGGCCAGGTTTCTATAGCAATCGGTATTGGCATTGTTAAGTCAGCTTTTATAATTTTCATTAATTTCATAATCGATCCAATTTGCTTTTGAGAATGAAGATGAATTGGCCAAAGACCATAAGCTTTGAAATAATTACAATCTTAATAATTGAATCTATAATTCCAATTTACAGTAGCATATTTCTTGAACATCTTGTACTCGACTAACTATCTCATCTCCTTTGTATTTTTATTTAGTTACAAATTTTAATATTAAAACATTGCTCACACCATCAGGAATAAAATAGGTTGAGAGTGTTTTCATATCACAAAATGCTCTAATCACTTTTTTTGAACAGGGTGGCTTAATGAAGTAAAATCCTGATATAGCTCCCGTTGACCTCATCGATAGATCATAACAGTCTTTAATAAGACTCGACTTTCTATGTCCTATCATCAATTTACCCATTTCAACTTGTGGATTAACTGCTGTTTTGATCAATTTTATTTTTTCAACTAAGGTGCTCTCAATTAAATTCATCTCATCGAAAGAATAAAACTTGAATGATTTACCTTGAGATTCTATCTTTTCTTTCATTTCCGCAAGTTGGATAGTGTAACTAGATATTCTAGAACTATCAAACCCTTTTGATTCCTCACAAAACCGTATCTGTGGCCTCATTAGCTCGATATTATTAAACTCTTCCTCAATTTTGATTACAGCCTCTTTTGCAGCTTCATTCTTTTCTATAAGCGATTTACTAGTAATTAAATCTATTTCAGTAAGATGCTTGAAAAAGAATTTATCTCGAGCATCGTGAGATTCTTTTGCTATATCACAATCCTCTACAACACTTTTGAGCCGATTGCTAAGCACCATAATTTCTCTAATCCCATAAATGATTCGATCATTAACTTTTCTTTAAAAAGATATCAACATGTTAGAAATTAGCTACATTAGCTCTTACGACAATTCAGGATGTGGTGCTAACAACTTTATTCGGAGGTACTTTGCAACAGAAGCCTTCAAAGAATCTCGTGTATGTGTAAAAGAATTGGAAACTCTTTTTATCTTCTCAACCCAGGTCTTGCCATCAATACTAATGTCGATTGAGTATTTGGATGCGGGATATTCCCAATTGATTTCTAAAACTTGAAGCTTGTAAGAGTCACCCAAATTAATCTCGATTTTTATTTCAGGTGGAATTATATTTATTACAAACTCCTCTGAGGCCTTTCAACACATAATATAGAATTAAAAAACATTTAAAAACAGACACACCCAGTATGTACTTTCATCACCATCAATAGCTTTATCTATCAAGTGTAGTTCGTCATTTATTCGATTATAATCAGCTTTTATAGATTTTTGGGTGGCAACATTACTCATTCCTGCTTGTGACCCGAACTGTGAGAGGCACATATTACCACCATTCAGTAGTTTTAATTGATTATTTGGTCTAAGATCCCTACGACAATAAGTGTATAATTAAAGCTCTAAAACTTTTTAGTTTTATTACCATGAGCTCCTACCATCACCTAGGGCATGTGCTGAATGGCAATCTTCCAATATAATAGTCCCACCCTCATTAACGACATTATCTTTCAGAGAAAGGCACCGATTTGTTAGTGGGTTTTCTATTTGTTCTTTTAGAACGATACCATTAAACATCATTATAACACATACAATATATCTTACTTTGGTTATTCATTCTCCAAATCCCATAATCATTCAAATCGCTAATCATTTCGACACATCCTATCAATACAATTTCTTCTTGGTAATCACTTTTCAAGCACAGTTCCTTTCGAAGCACTTAATTTGGAAGATTTATAATATTTAACATTTTATAACCTCAGATAAATTAGATATCCCACTTATAATTTGGAATATTGGATGTCCACTAGATATTAGTTGGACATGATTTATCCCCAAAAAATTATTCCTAGGGCTTTTCATAATGATTTCGAAACTCAGAATTTGCATCTCAATCGGGAAAAAGATGTTTTGTTCAACGGGGACTAACATATTCTCAATACTCTCTTTTTTTAATCAAAATTATTCGATTACCTTCACTTGGAGGGACTTCTTGTTCACCAGATGTGTCACTATAATTAAGTCCATCAAAGCTTGTTTTAATTATAACTAATAATTTTATTACAAGTTGTATTAAAGTCATTATTTATTGAACCTTTTTCAGGTGCATAAGCCCAATTAATAGATATACCCCTAACCATTCTTCGTTTATCTAGATGTCCTCTAAATGTTACTTCTTCCCCACTTTTGATACCTCCTTCTGAACACCAATAACCAGAACCTTTTCTAAGTGCGTTTTCCGCTGAAAACTCAGGAATTCCATTTTTTCCTAAACTGAATTAATTTATAGACTACTTTTATAAAGAAATCATTTGACATTCACCTGGAAAAAGTCGAACTCGCCACCGCAGATTTGACTTTCACATACATTATATGAGTCTGATCTTTCAAACTAGTATCATTTACGTCATTGTTTTGTGATAGAATGAACTTTATGTTAATGTACAACAAAAGGACATAAAATACAATACTTTTCGACCGCTTTTTGGTCATTTTTACTACTGTGAAAGTATTTTATGTGGAATTATGATTTTATAAATCCAATCACTCACTGTTTTGCTGATTGATTTTTATATAGCTTTTTTTAATCAGAAAAGATAATAATTGATTACAAGAAATTTTTTAATTGAATGTAACAAACAATAGAATATATTTTGACTTACTACACATAAGGTGTACCTACATATTTTTTCCTCATACGTAATATTTATTTTATTATAAAACATCATACCAAACACAATTCTCTAATAAATCAAATTTTAAATTAGTTTATTGTAGCACAAGAGATTCAAAAAATTTATTCTTAGCTTATACTGTTGCTTTAAAGTATGAAACAGAAAATAAAAATTCTAAGCTTCTTGTTTAAAAAATAAAACATAAAATTTATCTATTTTTAATTTATCACAGGTCATTGTAGCAAAAAGACTAGTAATAGTTTTCTTTAACTCAAAATGTTCTACTCTTTTAAGGGTGGGGTGTATGTTTATATTTCGATAATCATGCCTACAAGTCTTGTATTCACATTAAGTCCTAGTCATAAACTATCAGAATTGTGTAAGTTCCACAAGAAACCAATAAAATCGTCAATCAAAAAAATGTTTACAACTTATTAGTTGTTTTCATTGTTCGATAACTGGTGAATTTTCAATTCTAAATTATATTTAAGATTGCATAATCCCAATATCGTAAATCTTTTATAATTTTATGATATTTGAGCAAGTTTAAGCTTATGTGCGTATGATAAAGTAGTCTTGAATTATACTAATAACTCGTGAATTTTATCGAATCTAGTTAACCACCTTGTTGTTAAGCCTTTTTCTCTTTCAATGTGACTCAGCTTCAAACCACTTAAGAAAAAGTCTTTTTGCAAAAATTATAAACTAATCAATAGCAATTTGTGTTTTAAGGTTTATTAGTGCTATTTTGTATAAATTCAAGCTCCCAGGTGTGTGTGTACTGTATTTCAGTTGCCTCAAGCTTGCAGCAGTATATGTATTTAACAATACCCCTAGATTTTCATAGTGTTAAAAATCTTAAGTTATATGAATACTCAAATCGTTTAGATTAATCTTGCTTGCTAGCCTTTAATAGCTAACAACCATACTAATCCAAATTACATAGTGTGAATATAACATCCCCAGCTACGTCACCATTACAAACCAAATCATTGAATTTCAAGTGAGCTATGAAATTGGAAACTTTCAAAAATTGTTAAGACGACAAATATAAGATAGATTAGGTTTTACATATAATAAATATCTAATGTCAACAATATGAACAATATCCATAACATGCACAAACACCATCACTAACATAGCTTACATCTTTACGTGTATATATATTATCAGAATACCCTAATTTGAGATAAATTTTTTGAAAAGAAATTCATCTTTTAATCTAAAGTTTAATATATATAAATACAAACTATTCACTAATTTCTGAATTTACCCCTAAGCAAATTTCTTACACAAAACTGCTTTATTTTTCATATAAGGATAAAGCCAAACTTACTCCAAGGCACTTTAGATTGCTTCTCAAAAGAGGATAATTCTTTTTTTCTTGCAAACTTAAATACACCCAATTATAAAGAACGATGTCAGATGAAAACTATTCATTATTAGGTATAAAATATTTTTTCATCACAATTCTATACTATAACTGCTAAATATCAGAGCTATGCCACAGCTAATTAGCTGTTTCAAAATTTTTAATTGACCTGATTGATTCTTACAGAAATTCATAATGATATATTTAATGGTCCTCGTAATATTCTGAACGCTAATCAACTTGGGGCTGAGATACACAAGATGGATTTCCCAAACAGCATAGGTAAGCAAATTAATCATATCCTATTATTCTTTTAAACACCCATTTAAAAACAATAAAACACGATAAACCAATGCTTTTTGTTATATTCCGTCACTCAAAGACCACTCTAAACAGGAAGCTAGCAGCTTGCAACAGGATGGACTTTCGCAGCAAGATCTCTTACACTTAATATTGGAGCTTTCGCGACAGTCACATATACAAATCAAGTGCTTAGCAACCGAAGTTAACTCTTTCAGAGAAGAAGTTACCCAATCCACTGATAAGAAAGTGCATGGTATACTTTTTTAATCTAAAAGTTTAAAATGCTTAAGCTTGTCTTCGAATTATTTTTTCTCATAATTCAATTTTGCAGATCTGCTATTACTTGTTAAAAATTCACATCAAGAAATCCTTAGTGAAATTCAATCGTTGAAAAATGAGAATGCAGCCTTAAAAAGCGAATTAAGCATTACCCGGTCCATGCTCAGTAATTTTTCCGATGAATACGTCCAGAATACACAACATAAACTTGGTGAACGGGCAATATCCAACCACAATTTTGACCGCTCCTCAGTAAATCAAACCTCTCCTAATACAGGTGTCAGGATCCCCGCTGGGATAAACCCCGATCGCCAAATACCAAATGAAAAACCTAGTGCATCTGAATTACAAAATTTTCTAGAGAATTTTAATCATTTCACAGCATATCCTACAAGCAAGCCTCCTTTCGATATTACTCAACCTAGAGGTCGATTTCACTCTGCTGTCGAACTTGATTTCATCCGAGATCGTAATCCTAATTTTGACCTATTCTTCCAAGATTCACCTCATAGATTCAATAATCAAATACAAAATAATGCCGGACAAGCAAATAATCCACATTATCCCAATTCAAACAAAATGGATACTCACAACCTACATAGTCAGACTGAAATTTCATCGAATTCATTAAAATTGTTAGGGAGTTTTCATAACAACTCTCCGATATCTACTACCAACAACAACCCAAAGGCACACCCCCACAAAGAAAGGTTCCAATTTTCACCAAACTCTCTAGCCCACTTGGGAGATAATCCAACATTCAATACGTCATCTAACCACATAAATTCTTCTGGATCTCCACCTGGCAAAGACTTGTTACATAGCCCAGCTTTCAACTCCACTCAAAACATGCTTACGCATCCTAAAATGAGCTCTGGAATTCCTAATCACGACTTTGATAGCATAAGTAATGAAAACTCAAAGTTTTTTTTATCTGAACCAAATAATACATTACCCAAAACACCACTACGAAATCCTGATATAAATGAGAAAGAAAACAATCACCTTGAAAACTTACTAAGAGAGTTAGATAATCAACCAAATGGTAAATAAAGTTATCTAGCTAGATGATATTAATGAATTAAATAAATTTTCTCATTATGTGACAGGATATCGAAATAGAGCTTATTCTATTTCTAGTTCCTCTCGTGAACCATTTGAGCAAACACCTTCACAACTAACTTGCTCTCTCAAATCACCGAATAAAATCAACTACATTGTAGCTCATGATGAGTAAGAATTTTACAATCTCTTAGTTAGAGTAGCATTACTCTTTTGTTCTGCTTCAGTTATACTAAATGCTTTTTATAAAATAACCATGTTTATTTATAAATTTTTGCAATATTATAGAAACGTTAACCCTAAACTAGAGTCTTCATTTTTAACCTCTAAAGAAAATATACAAAATGCTCTTTTTCGCTTGGAATGGAGAATAAGATATGTTTCATTGGTAAGAATTTGATATGATACTATCTTATTTTTAAAATTAGCTTTAACTTATAATGTATTAGCTTGCAACACACTCTCAAAGCAATGGAAGCATTACCTCAACTTTTTCTGACCCCGACGGTGAACTTGATGACATCCTATTGAAAATAACAGTGTGTTCTTCCCCATCATCAAATGATGAATGGGCTAATAGCCATTATGGACTTGCTTTATCTGTAAATTCCTGAAATATAATCACTATAACAAACACGTTTTTAAATATGAAAAGCAAACTTATTTAGCGCTTTTCATTCTGAAAATAAGACTTTTGATATATCAACCATGTAATTTGACGTTATTTTTTCCAATTTAGATTCCTTGTGGAAAGATAGCCACATATGTCTTTCAATGTGGAAATGAAAGAAAGCCGGCGAGAACAAATGATTTTTCGATATCCAAGTGGGACGGTTATGACGACTTTGGCAGGTTTGGTAGCTTTGTCCATCCGCATTCTGATACTCTCCATATAGGTATACACTTTAAAACAAACTTTTTAACTTCAAAATTTATATTTGTACGTTGTTTCTTTTATTACATTTAGTCTTAGATATTCTTGAACTCAAATGACTGCTATACAAGCTTTAAAGTAGGAATGGATTATTCCAAATAATTTTTATTAATTTAACTAGAAATAGTGCAAACCAAGCTTCTTCCAGAAACACTTCACACATAAGACATCTTCTAAATACGGGATCTCAACAACATTAAATCAGCCAATAAACATGCCTAATTATAGATTTACATTCGTTTTAATTTTGAGTTGATGTTATAAGACATTATATCACCTGCCTAAACACACTTGATTTAAAAAAATAGACACATGCAGCAAGTATCACCCTTTCTCTTGCTATCACATATGCCTTCATATCATGGCTTATCATATTTCAGAAATTTGATAATACAAATGTAATTATAAATCGGAAATTTTTAAAATCCTTTCTCATCAATAAAATCTTCAGAAAGAAGCTATACCATTACCCTATCATTTATTAAATCGCATTTCATCCAAATTTCTAATACGTTACTGACTATCGTAAACTCGATCTTAATTCAACACTTAAACTTGATTTTGCATAAAAATTAATCTGCTGTATACATTTCAAATGGAATGATTCATGAAAGCTATTACTAATTTTAATCCAATATAAAACTTTTTTATATCTGATATTATCATTCGTTCATTACAGTTCAGTTTACTTCGAACAGATTAGTTAATATGATAATAATGCACCAATACATAAAACTTCTTTAATAAACTTTAATATTGGTAGCATATCAATTATACTTAGTTATATTCGATTTTTTTTTTATAACAAAACCAAGGAGTTTTAAAATCAGACACAATTGCTAAAATGAAGTTAATCTAAAGTATTATGTATAAAGTGTGCTAATTCGAAAAGTCTCCCTAAAATTTTTTAAAAAAGATATATACTAATGCCAGTGATTTGCATTTGTCAAAAATCTGCTTTTATAGAGCGTAGCATTACTATGTTATATAAATTTCACTTCAGATTTATAATTCAAGAGTTTTATATTTCATATAGTATTAGTATCGGTAATAACTAGAAAAAATGTATGATTTAAATGACTTGAGTGTTTTAAGTATTGACGTTAAAGATGTATATTATATGCTTAAGAGACCATTTTTACATACCTTATGAAGATTTCATTTGACTTCTAGTAGAAACAAGCTAATGTGTTTGTAACGAGTAGTGTTCACTAATCTTATTATGTGGATTATCTCTTTAACAAAATTTCCAGGTCAATAATAAATAACTCTAGACAATCACATTTATTGTTTAATTGAATTAATAAATTGAATATATAAAATTTCCCAAAATTGAATTTAAAAATGGAAATTTCACAATCACAATTTTCAGAGGATAATGATCAATCAAGTGATTCTAAAGAAAAAGAATGCAAAAATTCAAATTCACACGAAGTAGATGATTTAGAAGAAATAAAAGATGTTTGGGTAACTCCACTTAAAGGTGAGCTACCTCCAAAGCAAAGGTAAAATCAGAAATTCTCTTTCAAATTAATTTTTACATTTGATAATAACTCACAATTTTTATATTATTCATATTCATTAGAAAAGGATAGAGGGACATTTAGAGGCATACATTACTCATTTATAGAATCTGTAAGCACATAAAAAAATTCCACATTCATGTGGGAGTAGCATATATGAAGAGCAACAGAGTTATAGAAAGTAAACGAAATGTGCTAGTTACAAAAAGAACTGAATAAACAAAACTTGATATTAGGATTCATTAAGTACTTTTTTTGCATACTTTTTAAGTTGCTTAACTTTATTCAATAATTTGAATATATTTTGCTTTCAATTTCAAATTGAGTTCCAATTTTTACTTTTTAATTCTCTTACACTCACTTTCAACTTAATTATCTTTTGTTTCGATTTTCCTAGTAATATTAAAATATATTTCTAAAATACAGACGAAGGATATCTGAAACCTGTAGTGAACGTGGAGATAAAGCAGGTTTAAGTTATATGAACAAAATTGGCTTTTAAAAGTTTTTAATCTCACCTTTCACTGAAAAAGGGAAAATAAAAAATATACCAAAAATTCATGCTTTTTATTTATTATCCAGACCTGTTATTTTCAAACTTAACGAAAACATGTTCACAACATAAAGAGGGTAACACTAAACATAACAAAAGCATTATTAATCAAGTATATATTTCCCCTCAATATCTTCACATCTTAATGTAAAAATAAGTAAAGCTTATAATTTTTCTCATTTCCCAGAGTCAAACTGACTATCAGCTTATTCAGAAACTAGGTGGTCGAAAAGAATCTTTACTTTTGGAATCAAAGCTGTCTTGTTTGAATCGAGGTTATGTCGACCAATCATCAATTTATCTTGTTTAATAAAATGTATTTAACGCGACACACCTGATAACTCGTTCTTATAAACATACAATTTTTGTTTTCACTTTTTTAGTTTTAGGTTTTTATGTAAGTCTATGTCATTTGCTTTTCCCCCTATGCTTTTGTTACGTGTTTCCAGCCTGCTTGTTTTTTACATAGATCTTGTTTTATATAAATATTAAAAATGGCTCCTATTCAAGTGCACATGTTGAAATTACTTAACCTCTGATCCTACTTTTATTAAGTACCTTTATGTAACATAAAATAATTTGATTGTTTAACAGAAGTCCTGACACATCTTGTTTTGGAAATCTTGGCAGAGTTTCCTGAGGCAAAATCTATGGTATGGCCTAGAAATTGAAATCCAATTTCAAAAATACCTAACCAAGCATATGTAAATATAGACTACAAATTAATAATCATGCTCATTCATTTTGATTAAGAAAAACTTTGGCCTAACGATATTTATTTATTCATGGAAACTTTTTGTTTTGGTTTCAGGTTGAAAAGAAATATGCAGATACTTTGAACTTTTTTTCGTTTTAAACATGACTCCCTTTATTTTAAGGAGTTAAAAAATAGGAATTTAATTTTATAATCATGAAAAGATCCTACTAATGAACTCTCTTTTAGTTTATATACATAAAACTAAATTTTATATATTGAAATTATTATTTGGAGTGAAGTTGGTATCGTAATTGTAATTGTTAAATATCACATTTTCTTCAATTATTATAATATTCCCAATCTACTTATTTTAAGAATAATTTTAATTTTACTATAAGCAAGTTGATAAAGAATATCAAACATTTTCTCCCGTTAATACTTCTAAGATAAATAGTGATGGTCTTTCCAATCTCATTTTAAGAACTGGCAAATATTATAATATCGGTTTCAAACTAAAGTATTTACAGTTAAATAGTACTTAAGAAAAAAAAAGGCGCACCAAGTTTAAACGATACCATTTGTATTTGACTTCAATAATTCAAAAATATAACTTATATGATACTTTTTTAAATTTAAAAATTACATATCTTGAGATAATATTACATTATCTTATCCTTTCCATACTATATTTTATCACGAAATTTTATCTTAGATAGCAATTTCATGGTTTTATAACAAATAAGAAGTTAAGAGAAATTTAAATAAGATGTTATACCATAATAAAATCATAAGTGTTATTTGTAATACTAAAAATCCACCACACAAATAAATGCACTGTAATCAAGATGTGAAGCATATTGAAAAGGTTTTATTTATACTTACTCATTGAATTTTTCTTCCCCTAATTTTTTCTCAATTCTAGTTTTTATAACTTGTCAGAAAAAATGAATTTATAGCTAATTGAAATAAAATTGAGCGCTGAAATTAACTGCCGAGTTATAATTCTACTTGGTATTAAATTATTGTCTAGAGAAAAACTAATATTAAAAAGTCAAATCTTTTATAATTTCTCAAAATTTAAAACTTAACGTCAGAAATTACAATTTCATGCATCGACAGACTCATTTATCTTTCTATTGAAGAATTTTTTAACTTATTTTTACATCTTAACAATAGCAATTATAACTAACTCAAATAAACAAAATTTATCTTAAAATATTGAGGCATACCACTCATAGCAGTGAATTAATTCTTCAGCAAGTAGCTATAAACATAATTACAGTATAATACTTCAATAAATAACTATAAAAAAGACTTTTACAAAATTAATATATGGAGTGTAGCTCCAAAGTAATAATAAGTATATATTAACTAGATACATGAGAAAGAAGGCACTGAAAGATTGTGCAAAATTTCATTTTATTTTTATATTATGCCTTATAAATTTCAAAAAGGTGGAGAGGAGCTAGATATTTAATACACTTTTATTTGCCCAAAAAAATTTTAAAAAGGTAAACAAATAAGAATTTAATTGATTAATAAATGTTTTAGCTTATGTTAAGTTTGAAAAGGCCTATATACGCTCTAATAATAGCTAAAACATAAAAAGTAATTATTCTACATCTTTATCTGATTAAAAAAGCATATTCTATATATATACATAATATGAAAAATAAAAAGGTATGTGTTTATATATTTAGATTTAGGAAAACTACACTTTTAGAAAAAAATTAAAATTAATTACTTTTGATATAAAGTTCAAAAAGTTAGCCTTGTATTATAAATTGAGTAAATTGATATAATATAGTTGAGCTGTAAGCTGTTTATATAAATTATATTCCCAATTCATTCTTAAATTATAAATTCCGAGCTACATCAAAAATTGTAAATAAATATGATTTATTAGAATAAAAAATCGACACACAAGCTGTTTCAACAAGTTCAATGCTGCTACTCTTCAGTAAGTTTTATAGATAATCAAAATATTTCAACATATAAATAATATCATCAATCTAATTATGTTAAAATTTTGTAAATTATTAAGGGCAAGTATTTTATTAAGATTAGATTAATAAAATAAATGCCGGGAATTCCACATACTTTGAATAGTTAAAAAAGTATAAACTATCAATGAAAAGATTATTCTTATTGAGCAATAATATATGTATTTATAAAATTTATTTATACACACCAATGGAATTTTGAGTAGTAAAATTAAATTAAAATTGATTTAATTTAAAACATTATTACAGGTTATGCAAATGAGAAACGAAGAAAAATAAAAATAATAACAATACACAGCACACATCCTAAACAAACATAAAACGATAGCGAGCTCAAAACACATAAAGTTATATAGGTAGCTGTGTAATGAACAACAGCTAACATATTATAAATAGCACACATATAATATAAAAATAGCACATATATTGTTGTAAATGGGCATATATTAGGAATATCGCACACTAAATAAATAATATAGAATACATTATATACTAAAAAAAGCAATTTGATGTGATAGACACATTATGTTTGATTACATTTCGCAAAATTGAATTCACTTTAACACCTTATTTCGAATATAAACACACTGAAAAAGCGAATGTGGGATATATCACAACTATTGAAATAATTATTATCCTTAATTAGAAGGTGTGTGCAAACTACACGCTCCTTACTTTGAATAATTGGCAGTAATAATGAATTTTTTCATACACACACGATTCGCATATCTATAAAAGCTATTTCTAAATATGCCTGACTCTGGGAATAATCAATAACAACTCTTGTCACTCACACACTGTGTGCACTGCTTGTTAGAAGCTACATCCAGAAAACTTTGAGCCCATATCACCCACAATTTTAGCTACTTAGACACACTAAATATAAGCTATACACACAAGCACAAAGGCAAGCGCTCACACTCACCAACCTACACAAAAAAGCACAAATTGATCGACACTAAAGTAAAGCATTTTAACAACATTATAGTAAAAAAAAAACTTTGCTCACATCATCATAATACTTGTTTGTTATTGATTTGTGTAACCTAGTGAAACTTTTGTAAGCATTTGTCAAGATTAATAGCACACAATTTTATGATTTCCTTAATAATTTTAATTGACTTACAACACTGAATTACTTTAAAGATATATTAATTTTTTTAAACCTCTTTTTCAAGTAACTAATACCTTATCTATTTAATATCCTCAATATCATTTTTTAAATAATTCTTTCACACTCAATACTATATTCTCAGAAATACATTACAATTTTGACAAAATGACTGTCACTATTGCTAACATACACGCTCGACAGATTATAGGTTAGTTATTATTCATGTTTTATCATTCTTGAGATTTTAACAATAACATCGAGTACCATGTAACTTTGAATAATTTTTAATAGCATCTTACACACACTTTTGAATACTACTTCATAACTTACATAAATATAACTGTACATATTAACTAAACAGCATATATCAAATGTACAGATGATATATACATATTGTATTATTGGTACTATATCTCATTACTCAATAGATGCTCAAGGATAATAGTAGCTTAGATTCACACAGAACAATAGAGCTTACCAAGTCCTCTGATTTCATACACTCTGAGTTTCAAACACTCTGATTTACACATACTCCGATTTACACATACTCCGATTAACACATACTCTGATTCACATATACTCTGATTAACACATACTCTGATTAACACATAGTCTGATTAACACATAGTCTGATTAACACATACTCTGATTAATACAGTCTGATTTTCACATACTCTGATTAACACATACTCTGATTAATACATAGTCTTATTAACGCATAATCTGATTTACACGTACTTTGATGCACTCATACCATGATGCATACATACACACTCTGATTTATAAGCTCTCTGATACACCCAGTCTCTGATACACCCACTCAGAATCATATTGGGTTACACATATGCAGAATAATATACATTCACATACAAAATAATATAGGTTCTCACAAATAGAGAGCAATGTAGATTTACACACATACAAAAAATCCTAGATTCTCACACATACAGAAAAATGTAGATTTACACACAATAATATAAGCAATTTCAAAATACATAGAACACAAGGTCACCACTTATAAATTGTAGATTGACATAGACATCAGTGTAGAGCTGCTCACACACAACACTATAGATTTACATAAGCAAAACAATGTAGGCACTATCACTGTGTTTCAATTGGAATAATTTCCACCTACAATTAATAATGATAATTTTAAACATAGCTATTGTTATTACACACAATCTCGTTATCTTTTAACAATAGCCTACATACTCGTTTTTAAAATAATGATGTCAATACATTAGGCTTTTTTTGTTTATTTATTTCACACATAAATAGTCTGTCATAACCTACACTTTATATTTCAATATTGGTATATCTACAACTCGTCCTGGTTTCATATATATATACACACACTTATAACTATATTAAATAATATATGCCTGATATAAATCTTAAAATTTATATATAAAAAATATATAATTATAACAGAGCGTATATAACTCTATATAAAAAATCAATTAATTGTACCCAAGTACACATAATTCATCCTAACTCTATATTTGTTTCAACACACACACACTATTATATATGTATTAACATATATACGCTATATATATATATATATATATATATGATTAAATAGATTCTCGAGGGAATCCAACTGTCGAAGTTGATGTGCAAACAAGTGAAGGAGCTGTATTTAGAGCAGCAGTTCCTTCTGGGGCATCTACAGGTATTTATGAAGCTGTAGAATTACGTGATGGCGACAAAAATTATTTCTTAGGCAAAAGTGTGCAAAAGGCAATAAAAAATGTAAAGGAGGTAATCTCTCCTGCCCTTGTTGGTTAGTCAATAAATATCTTTATATGTGCAGAAAAAATGAGATCTATATATAATTAAAAAGTGAGATGTATATAAAATTTGAGTGTGTATATAATGTGATATGTACAATTAAATCGTGTATACAAAGCCAGCCCGATATATATTTCAATTATACGTTAGATGTATATACAATTTAATCTTGTTTAAAAATTGAAATGTATATTTAATTGATGTGTGTATATAAAAATGAGATATGCTTACAAGTGTATTTAAAACCTTAATTATACCCATAACGTTACACACGAAATATCAAGTTGAATTTGAGTCATTATAACTAAGATTGGATACCAAATCCTAATATTATGATTAATATTGTTTACATATATACTCTGATAATTTATCAAAATTATATCTTACTCATACTAACTTACTTTATTAATTCTGCTCCCAAGATGTACTCCTATTGACATCACTCTACATTCAATTAATTATAACTCCTTTTTAAACAATGAATACTATATCTATAATTAACCCATAAACACCTATTTCATACCTATTCTTACTACTATCCAAATATCCACTCCAATCTACATACAAAAATTACTAAATAGACACAATTACAGATATATATGCACCTATGAATTACATACATCAATCACTCTTGACTCCACCTTCCCAAACCTCACACATATAATTTATAAACAATACGCATAAGCATACTCTTTCTCATTATTTAGGTAAGGATGTAACGGCACAATCAGAGATTGATAATACGATGGTAAAGGAGTTGGATGGTACAGAAACCGAGTGGGGTTATAATAAAGGAAAATTAGGTGCAAATGCTGTTTTACCCGTTTCAATGGCAATATGTAGAGCGGGTGCAGCTGCTACTAAGCAACCATTATATAAATATATAGAATCACTAACCAGTACAAAATTATCAAAAATGGTTATGCCTATACCTTGTTTTAATGTAATTAATGGAGGTACACACGCTGGTAATAAACTTGCATTCCAAGAATTTATGATTTCACCAATAGGTGCAGAATCATTCCAACAAGCTGTACAAATGGGTGCAGAAACATATCACACACTCAAGGGTATAATAAAAAAGAAGTTTGGTATAGATTCAATCAATGTAGGTGATGAAGGTGGTTTTGCACCAAGTATACAGAATCCTACAGAGGCATTTGAAATGCTTGTTGAGGCTATAAAGATGGCTGGTTATGAGGGTAAGGTTAAGATTGCTATTGATCCAGCTGCATCCGAGTTTTATGATGAGAAAGATCAAAAATATGATATGGATTTTAAGACAGAGGGTGGTGATTCTACACACAAAATGGATGGTCAAAAATTGATGGAAAATTACCAAAAGTTTGCTGAGAATTTCCCCTTATTTAGTGTAGAAGATCCATTTGAACAAGATGATTGGAATCATTGGTCTATGATGTGCAAAAGTATGGGTCAAACCTGTCAAATTGTAGGAGATGATTTACTTGTAACTAACCCTAAACGTATTGAGAAAGCTATACAAGAAAATAGTTGTAATGCTTTACTACTCAAACTCAATCAAATTGGTACAATCACCGAAGCTATTGAAGCAAGTGAAATGGCCCAAAAAAATGGTTGGGGTGTAATGGTCTCACATCGTTCTGGTGAAACTGAAGATAATTTTATTGCTGATCTTGTTGTTGGTATACATGCTGGTATGTGCGTATGTGTGTGGGTGTGTGTGGGTGTGTGTTGGTGTGTGTAGGAATGTTTGTAGAAGTGTTTTTAGGAGTGTTTTTAGGTGTGTAGGAGTGTTTGTATGTGTGTAGGAGTGTTTTTATATGTGTAGGAGTGTTTTTATGTGTGTAGGAGTGTTTGTTTGTGTGTAGGAGTGATTGCTTGTGTGTAGGAGTATTTGTTTGTGTGTAGGAGTGTTTGTTTGTGTGTAAGAGTGTTTGTATGTGTGTAAGAGTGTTTGTATGTGTGTAAGAGTGTTTGTATGTGTGTAAGAGTGTTTGTATGTGTGTAAGAGTGTTTGTATGTGTGTAAGGGTGTATGTGTGTGGGCCTGTGGGGTGGTGTGAAGGAAGAATGTGGAGAAAGAGGTGGATGTTTAATGGAGGGTTGAATATGAATGTATGTTTAAATGGATTTATTGTATTTTGTATGAGATAGTATGTGTGCATATATATTAAGGGAATAATATATATATATATATATATATATATATATATATATATTCAACCCTATATTTACTTTTATATTAGGTCAAATCAAATCTGGGGCCCCCTGTCGCTCTGAACGTAACTCAAAATATAACCAACTTTTAAGAATTGAAGAGGCACTCGGTGATGAGGCTGTATATGCTGGTTCACATTATCACAACCCAGTACAACATTTCTCAAAACAATCATAAATATTTATACACACATGAATAGAAAGTAGATATTTACATACATGAGGTTAAATAGATATTTACACACAATTAGCACAATATATCTATTTACACGCATGAATATAAAGTAGATATTTACACCATCAAACTGTAGATATTTATTCAAATATTTTCAAGAAATAATTTAAACATTTATAATTAATCACAAAGTTTTTAAATTCATATATACGATTAAGACGTGAATAGATTTACTAATAGCATCATTCATTTCATTATATACATACACACATTTACATATATATATATATATACATATATACATAAACCTAAAAAAAGCATTCCCACAAAACACAAAAATATTTATATATATATATATACTTTGAATTAATAAATAGAAGGTCATTTTATAATTTTAAATTATAAAAGTTGATGTATTAGTTAAATTATTTATAATATGGCAAAAAATTTGATATATACACACACATATTTAGGCACATTTAAGCTTACATACACATATAGACACAATTATAAGAACATCATACACCACTGAAACTTTTAAAAATAATCTATAAAATTTGATTATTTTTTCAAATTAAACAAAACTTTATTTTATCATATTTGTGAACTCCTATATACATATATATATTTATGTATGTGCTTGCTTAATGTATGTAGATTTATATGTTATTTGATAGTTTTGCTAATATTTAATTTATGTCAAATGTATCTTGTTTAATTATCATCTTTTAAGTATACAATGTGTACACTTTTAGGTTTATTTCAATTTATTTAACTTGAAATATGTCTTTCAAAAAAATAAAATAAAAATACTGATTTTTTGTTAATAAAAATGCTTAAATAAAATTTTAAATGTGAATTAAGCTTTATATATTCATAACATCACACACAATGACATTTTAGAGAAGGTGTGTGTGTGTGTGTGTATGTTATAAGGTATCAGTAAAATGTAAAATAAATAATTTGTAGATTTTTCTGACATTATTTTTGATCAAATTTTATATATTTTTGGCAATATTTATAAATATCTTCACTTAATGTTTCATATACACTCTTCCCTGCACAAAATATTTAATATATATATAAATATATAATTCGCTGAATAAATAAATTAATATTTATTTCCACAAGAGATCCATATGTCATATACGATTTGAATATGAATTAATCACTTAACTACAATACTTTATAATGATTGTGTATGTGTGTGATTTTTTTAAACGTATATGTGTGATTTTTTTTAACGTATGTGTGTGATTTTTTTAACGTATGTGTGTGCGTGTATGTGAATGTTTAATATACTGAAGTTTCAGATATGGGGTATTTTAAGTGTTACATATCTAAATATATATCTAAACATGTTATTACCTGTTCGATTTGAAATCCATTTGGGTGTTGAAGTGTACTCAAAGTATTGTGCCCCACTAAAATTAGGTTTCGAAAAATTTAAATATAAATTCAGAAACACACAAAAATAGAAAACCTATATATACTTAAAAAGACACACTCGTAAACATCTATACATGATCTTATATATATGATCCAAATATTTACAATTACAAAAGTACAGAATTGTATTTGTACACACATAGCTGGTTAATTGTATCAATATGGAAATGAATAGAAAATGTTATTAGTAGAAATGTAATTTTGAATTATATCAATACATACACACAGTACACATACCTAAGTGGGCAGGAATACCAAATTTGTTCAGTTATATAATGTCGGTTAAGTACAATTGAGCCTTTATCATCAGTAAACTCAATCATTAGAACTCCTTCCTAATGAAAATGTGTAAAAGAGTAAATATTTTGCTAGTTACTGTGGGTGCAAATATATTCAGGTTTTATCTATAGTTTGTAAAAGTTGAAAATATTTATTATTTTGATTATGATTTTGGATTTATATGTCTGCTATATCCATAGAATATACTTATTTGATATGAGTGTATTTGTTGATGGTGTGTCTGTGAAAAAAAAGTGCTACAATAGAGCTATATAAATAGCATAGTGCTAGTATTTGTGTTGTTAAATTATTTATATTACCACAAATTCCAAAGATTCAATTTCATCGAGTTGAGCTGCCTCAATCGTGTCATATAGATGCTACATATAACACACAGACGATATAACTGATAGAACTTATTTATATATGTTTTTATACTTATGTATATGTGTATATAATTGTGTAAGTGTCTATATATCAGTTAGTTTATCAAAATCTCGGTACCTGTAGAGTATTACTGACTTCATTTAGGTAAAGAGTGTGTTCTCGTGTATGTGTAGAGTAAGCTAAAAAGTGAATCCCCTTGTTTGAATGCGTGTTACACACATGTGTAGGTCGATCACATATTTGAGAATAGTTCTTAAAGTTTGTTTTTATAAAACTTGAATGACAATTGTGGAGTGTATGTAGATTGGTATTTAGTGTAGTGTTCAAATTAAGTATTGGACATATCCATAGGGTCTTATTCTTCATGGTTATTCTGCATAGATGTAATGATGTGTCTTAGGTATATATAAAGATTTAGGTATATTTTTTTGTATGTAAAGGCAATTTCATGGGTGAATTTTGATTTAAGATAAGGTAAGTAAATATTAGATAAAGAGTCGGAAGGATATCGGGTAAGGATCCTAGTATAATATCATTAAGTTACAGAGCGGAATAAATATACTCTTTGTTAATTGGTGAAAAAATATAATCTAGGGTAGAGAATTAAAATATTGTAAGGATTATTGGATAGCAACAAAGACCTTAAGAGTTAACTTTCAGCATAAAATAATACTGTAGAAATCAGGTAAGTTTTGGAGAATCTAATTTCTAGTGGAATCAGAACGTGAGATTAGAGGAGTAGTGTTGTATTACAGATGATGATTCTTGCACTAACAATAAGTTTCTTATGGAGATTTTATTGAAAGTTAGCAATATCTATTTGAGATTACTTGCATTGATTTGTAGTTGATAGATATGTTCATATGAAATTGATTTTAGTAGATTTAGAAGCCTCAAAGGTCATGTACTATCATTTAGGGAGAATAAGCTTACGATATTGGTAGTTCAAAGTTGGTGGGAGTTATAAAACAGCATTTTTGAATCACTATGGCAGTGGGTACGGTATATGAAACTCTTTAGTAATGCTTAGAGAAATAATAAGAGTAAATGAAAAAGTGACTGTATTTGTAGGAGTGATACAGACTGTTTTGGAGAATTAAGGATATATTGAGATTCCCCCACCAACATGAAAGAAAATAAGAAAATTATTACAGTGCCTAAATAAAGCAATTCAAAGATTCGAGGATAATAAGGATAAAAAGTGGCATCAATGAAGGAAGACTTGTTTTTGTAAAGTTATTCAATTCAAAAAAGCTTCAGAATGTTAGCAAACTATTAAAATACTCGGAGAGTGTACTGTTGAAACTAGCATGGGAATACAAGAGCTATTTGAAAGGTTAATTGGTAAATCAAAAGTAGGATTTGGTGATTGTGTGTGCTTAAAACAAGTTTATTTTAATTCATTGAAATCATTAAATTTGCATAACTCAGCTATGACAGTTTCCTAAATAAGTGAAAAATAACTAAGTTGTTATATTTTTCATAAAGTTTCTTTACACCAACAACTTGTTTTAACCTTCCTTATTCATACAATATATGTAGTACTCATTATATTCATTCATTTATTATAACTCGGAAAAGTATAAATATTCAAGGCTGTTTAAAACAGTGTTAACATTTATTTATTATTGTTTGAAAGAATGTAAAAATAAATGAAAATCATTATAGATGAATGTTTAATATTTGAAAACTTAGCAATATAATCAAGTTAAATATTTTAGATTTATTATACTCAGTGCACATTGATATTATAATATACTTAGTAAAAGTTGAAACATCGTGTAGCAATGCAATTACATTACAACTTGTATGTATTATTATAAAATCTTCCTCACAGTTTTGATAAAATAAAATAAAGATAATGGAAAAGATCAAGGAAGCTCTAAATTTTTCATTATGAAGTCAAATACAGATTAAATCATTTAACGAACTAACATATTTATTAGTTAGAATCAAAGGGGAATAAAATGATTATACAATTCAATTTATTATTCAATTATAATAATTTGTAGATACTGATAGTTTTATCGTTATAAGTAAATTGATACGTTTTGAAGTTAAGAATCTTAGTGACAAAGACCTGTTGAATCTTTATTTCGATTTATTCATAAGCCCATACACACTAGAGAGAATGTAAAGCTTTAATTGGAAAAGAAAAGGAAAAGAAAAGCAAGGGGAAAAGCAATCAAAAAGAAAATAATTAAAATTTATAAAAATTACGAATAAATGAATGTATATTTCCTAATTCAAATGTTTTAATAAATCTTCTTTTAAGAATTTTTATTTTATTACATTTTGTGATAATTAATTTAATTGATTTACATTATCGTGTTAATGGGGTAAATTTGAAAAGTACTCAATACATACAACATATTAAAAATATTGTTACAATACTCATTATTTAAATGTAAATGTATAATTGAAAAATGTTTGGAACGTATATATTTATTATTAAGCATGTGTTGTGAAAGTTGTATATTATAAAAAATGTGTGGAAAAGCATTTATATAATGAAAATGTCTTGAAAAACCTTGCGAAAAATATGTGTGGAAAGTATTTATATTATGAAAAGAACTGTGTGAAAGTCATATATAATGTTTTGATGATATTGTGATAACATTCATAACTAATTTACTGATCTCATATTGGATATTTTAAAACTACTTTTTCTAACTAAATAGTTTACAAATAATCAAATAAATATAACAACTATTGAAATGTGTATATTTTGTGTGTGAGTAAATAAGAATTATTGTTTTATCATGTATAGGAAATATGAATTTTAGAAGTCAGATGCTATATTATATGTATATTTAACACATTATAGTATTCATTGAATATTCATATAATTTGTGAATTTGATATTATGTTTATTCATTGAAAAGTAGACATCAAATAAATTATAAAATATTTACTTTTTTAAAAATTTGTTATATATTTGTTTAAATAGTTAGTTTTAAATACAAGTATAAGGGCAAATATAAGCATAAAAATATGCTTTAAGTATAGATAAATATATTTATAAATGTAATTGTAAATCTAAAAAATCTATATATAAAAATGAATTTTAATATATCCTTGTAGGCACAAATACCCTCAAAATTAAATACACACAAATTGAAAAAAATTGATGTTAACTTAACTAATTGAAGCAAATATTCTCAAATATTAATATTACATACATCTTATATACACACAACATACTTGCATACTTTAAACATACACTATCACTAAATACATATAAATATACACAAAAACATACTTAAAAACATACATACACAAGCACACACAAAATATGTACATAATGTACACATACATATAAACACATATACTCTCCCACATATATACACACATATTTACGCAAACATTAGAAACATATACATACACACTCGCTTTTAAGCACTTCATATTTGTTTAGATTTTGTTAATACCTAAACAATTCTGAATATACCTCACCTGTACACTCAACCCAATACTGTCATATATTTAAATTCACAAGCAAACATCGAACCACATACACACTTCACTCGATACTTCAATCTACAAACACATATCAAAGCAGACATACACATGCAATCACAGATACAAAATCAAGCTATATATATACATATTATCAAATACACAAACTTTAAGCCAGACACACACGCACTTCAACCTAGACACATACAGACCTCAGACCACACACTACTCACACTTCAAACCAAACCCATAGAGACATACACTCACTCTTCAACCCACACACTTGAACCCCCACTTTCCCACGCACACACTTGAACCGACCTACTCACACACTTGAACCCACACACACATATACTTACCCAAACACACACACTTTAACCCACACACAAACACACTCTAACCAACACACACACACTTCACACAAACACACTTTACACACACACACATACTTCAACCTAGTGACACATACACAGTAATGAAATTATTTATACTTTTTTTAACTATATACACTTTTTATCAAAATGTGTATATAAACTGCTTGAAAACATTTGATGACATTAACAAATTAGCAATTAAAGAATTTGGATTTATTGAACAGTCAATGAATTTTATGCACCAATTCCCAGAAGTGTGTGAACAAGAAAGAGAAACCTCACTCCTTTTGAAGCAGACTCTCAAGGTATATGTGTGTATGTCTGTGTGTGTGTGTGTGTGTGTGTGTATGTATGTTTATGTGCGTGTATATTTTTGCTTGTGTCTATTTGAATATGTGTGTATATACATTTTGAATATGTGTGTTTCATTTATGTGTTTAAACATATATATACATATACCTTCATCAGTTATTCTCTATACCATATATTGATGGTTTAGCCTGTGATGAATCGAATAATGATGGCTTTGCATTGATGGCCCAAATTGGGACTGGTGAACCTCCATGTGTGGCAATTATAAGTGCATTTGATGCACCTGATATGTGTGAAATGGTACACACATGATATATGTAACTATTTAAACAGACATAAAATTTTATACAAAAATTTATAATATATACACTTATACACACAAGCACAAACGAAAATCTCGAATTTAACCTCATATAATTATTAAACATAATATGAAACAAGTATAAATGTGTGTACAAACTTATGATGTTTGTCTACATCTTCTTTTTTTGTATGTGTATATATTTAATCACTTGTTGGTAAATATCTGTACGTACAAAGATATATATTTGTTTTTTCGAACATACATATATATATATATATATATGTATTTAATTTTGTATACATATAAATATTTATCTACCTATTTGTGTGTGTGTATATTTTTCTATTTGTCTTTGTATATTTTTACCCATCCATTTGTATGTGTGTACTTATCTATTTATACATTTACATAGGATTCAACAAAGCATTGCCCGTTTGACGGGGTAAGTCATGTGAGTGGAAATGATGCACACACAGCCATGATGTTAGGGGCAGCTAAAATTATGAAATCATATGAAAAAGAATTAAAAGTGAGTGCATATACCCACGCAAATTGAATGAATTTAATAAATTAGACATACAATATTATAAACAATATATATATATATATCATAGAAAAGCCACACATTTCCCCATTCACACACCTTATCAAATATATATCAATACACACCTCTACACAGACCCTATCAAATTCGTTACAATTCACATCCTTACTCGCCCCCCCCTCCACCCCCATTAATTATACAGCAATACATTTCTCAGCACACCTTAATGAATACATAAATACATACAATATATTCATACACACACTCACTTCACACATGACATTTTAATATATATATATTTAATAGTTATAATACACAAACTTTAATCTAGGGAACGGTCAAATTTATTTTTCAATCAAAATCTGAAAATCAAAAAGGTGCACAATGCATGATAAGAGAGGGTGTGTGTAAAGCATACCCAAAAATTGATTGGCTGTTTGGTTTACAAGTTGACCCTATGTCCGATGTTGGTGAAATTACATCTAGGCCTGGAGAGTTCTGGGCCTCCAAACAAACGTATGTTGTGTGTATGTGTGTTTGCGTTATTTTGTTCGTTGTTTTGTATTATGCATGTGGGAACCTGTACATGTTTGTGTGTATATTGTGTCTTTGTGTATGTTCTGTTTCTTTGTGTGCATGCTTGTGTGTGTGTTTCATGTGTGTGTGTGTGTTTCATGTGTGTGTGTGTGTTTCACGTGTGTGTTATGTTTCTTTGTGTGTGTGTTTTTATGTGTTTTGTGTGTGTGTATGTGTATGTGTATGTGTGTGCGTGTGTAATGTTTATTAGTGTTTTGCATGTGTGTATATATTAGGTTTAAGATAACAGTTACTGGTAAGGGAGGACATGCAGCAATGCATCAACAAACCATAGATCCCGTACCAGCCATCGCCGCGATAATTCGAAATTTGAATGACATGAACGTTCGAGAATTTTATTTTCAACCTGAATTTATGGGTGTAGCCCAGATCGGAAATATAAAAGTAAGTTATATATATGTTTGTGTATATTTATACACACACAAACACACATGTACATATTTTGCTTTTCTATACACACACACATATATATACGTATCTTATTATGTATACACATATAATTATTCCATTATCTTTTTTTTGTGTACTCACACATAAACATTGGTTATATCTTTATTTTTGGTAATTACATACACTCAAGATAGATAAATACACATATACACACCCTCAATACACACTCACACCCGAGCACGCATACCCCTCTCCTACCCCAACATACACATACCCCCCCAACTTACACACACACCTCTCAACATATTTATGCATATTCAGAAATCACACACACAAACACTGAAGAAACACACACCCACACTCCCCCAATACACTCACGCACACTCCCCTAACACACACAAAAATTTCAATTTGATTTAGACTGGAAACAGTGCCACAAATGTCATTCCTGATAAAGCAACAATGATGGGTACATACAGAGCGTTTAACACCAAAATGATGAACCAATTAAATAAACGAATTAATGAAATTGTCATAAACACATCCAAGTCTTATCAGTGTGTGGGTAAATTTGAAACAATGGGCCCAACTGTACCTACACTCAAAAATGATGAAAATGTCTTTAAATTCTTTGAAGAGGTGTGTTGTGTGTGTGTATAAAGGCATATTATGTGTTATATGTTTGTGTGTGTGTGTGAATGTGTGTGTATTGTTATTGGATCTATGCTATGCTTTACCATAAATTTCTAGATATTATCTTTACTGGTATTTTGTAATATGTATGTATTGGTGGTCTGTAATATACATGGTTTGATGCATGTGTGCTTGATTAACTTATCAAAGGATATATATAGATATATGTGTGCAAATTGTTATAATATATATAATGTGTGTTTATATGCTTCTATCATTTTCAGAGCTTATCAAATGAGGGATTTACTATCAAATCTTATGAGCCCCAATTATCATCTAGTGATTTTGCAAATTTTTACCAAAGTGTCCCTGGTGTGTTTTTTATGCTTGGAGCAGGGTAAGCTACCTTAATATAATTATAATTATACTTGTTTACACACACAAAATATGCTCAAGTCGATAGTATTAAACCAGCCTACACAATTCAGAAACTCACACAAACATACTTTAAACTTACACACACACACACAAAACATTTTCAGGCATACATCTCAACATTGATACGCTTGGATACACATATATACACATACACATACATACATACTCATATACCTACACACACATACACCAAGCTTACATACACAAAACTTGATTCGATAGAGATAGACATATTTCTACATACACTTATATACATAAACATACTTATATATACATATATATTTATACCTAACCACAAACACATATATATTTTTACATTCTTATATTTATTAGGGGCCCAAATTACACACACACATATAGTGATGATTTCAAAATAAACTCAGATGTTTTACCCATCGGAGCAACAATGTTATCACACCTTTGCACATCTGCCCTTAAATTTTTACCAACTATTGAAAAAGCAAATTATACTGACAAATTTGATGAATTATAATTGCACATATACACACATATGCGCACACACACGCGCCTCACGCACAC
The DNA here is from genome assembly GCA_015657535.1 of Nephromyces sp. MM_2019. Classification (NCBI taxonomy): domain Eukaryota; phylum Apicomplexa; class Aconoidasida; order Nephromycida; genus Nephromyces; species Nephromyces sp. MM_2019. The sequence goes on along the minus strand of JADHZB010000405.1, from coordinate 10,079 downwards.
AAAAGTCACACACACAAAAGTCACACACACACAAGTCACACATCCACACACTACACACCACGCTCTTACACTTAAGACACCACAAACACACACAGTATTTTGAGAGTATAGTTTACACATTTGTAAACAAATCAAAATTTTTTTAGTAATTGTTATCTAAGTTAACATATACTTTTTATAACTTATACATACACACACATACATTTTTTAAAATTATATTTTATACAAAATCGCAATTATAAATACAACTGCATATCTACACGTATAAACACATGTATATATATATATACATATATATATATATATCAGATCAAACAAAAAATAGACACACATAATGCCCTATAATAATTTTTTTCAAAATGTATGCAAAATTAACGCATATGACAAATTAAATTAAAAATGTGTGCAAAGTTAATATGTATCATTCTTAATCAAAAATGTGTGTAAAAATGAATAAAAAATGCAGCATATATGTACAATCAAGTTAGTTCAAATATGTGTAAAATTAATGTTTATAGAAATTAATACTTGCAAAGTTAATATCTGTAGAAATTGATTTAACTCAAAATATATGTAAAAACGAATCCAATTGAAAACATTTACAAAATTAATGTATATACAAATTGATCTGTGTACAAGTTAATTTATCTCAAAGTGTATGTAATATTCGCATATATATATAACTTTCTATTCAAGTGTGTAAAGCAAAAGATTTAGAAATTTCCCTATTAATTTTGAGAGATAAAATTCATTGAAAATAAATAAATTCATCTAAATTTCACAATTATATTTATATATGCACACCTACTTTTACATACAAATCATAATTGTTTGAACAATTTGCATAATCATCCACACAACAATTACACTAGAATTTATCCACTCATGTACACCCGCTTATACATACATCCAATAAACACGTCAAAGTTAAATTTTTACACCCCAATTAATTACATTCACACACATACACACATGTATGAACAGAAATAGACATTACCATTGCGCACATTATTAACATACGCACACATACACAATTATAAGTATATAGCACATATACACACATAATACACACCTATAAGGATATATCACATATCCACAAATACTTACTTTTAAACATTCACCAAGCCGACTCATATATACATATATCTTCCTATCTACCTACATCTATAAATATACACAAGTAATCTACCAATCCACACACAGCACGTACAATTACCAATAACACACACAATATACACAAAACACACACAGCACACAAACAACACATACACAATACAAAAAGTGGCAACAACATAAACAAAACACATACACAATACAAAAAGTGGCAACAATATAAACAAAACACATACACATACAACACACACATAATACTCACAACACACACAACATACATAACATATACACAATACTTACTAGATATAACACAAGCACAAAACAAATCCATCCACCCATCCTATACAGACACACACACACACATATATATATATATATACATAGATATTTATACATCAAGTGTATGCAATATCTCCTCTCTTATTAATTCCAACAAATAAATTGGAGAATATCATCCATTCTTTTAGTTACAACTTATCTTAAAGAGTCATACCCACCTACACACATACACCCACAGATACACATATACTTACATACACAGACAAACTCAAACTCACAAACACACACACACAATGCCTCACATTTACTTCCATTTCTTGACCATTATCACTCTCTATTGTGTGTGTATTAAGGCAGATAAACTTAGCTATGATTACTTCTATTCAGAGGCAAAAAAAATGGAGGAATCCCTCTACACAATGAGGAGGGAACTCCACCAAATCCCAGAACTGTTTTTGAGGGAATTTAAAACATCAAAATATATTAAAGATAAATTAGAGGTAATTATATAATCATAAAAGTGAATGGGGTGTGTGTGTGTGTGTTTGTGTTTGTGTGTGTGTGTGTGTGTTTGTGTTTGTGTGTGTGTGTTTGTGTTTGTGTGTGTGTGTGTTTATGTTTGTGTGTGTGTGTGTTTGTGTTTGTGTGCTTGTGTGTGTGTGTGTGTATGTGTGTGTATTTATGTGTGAATGTGTGTGTATTTATGTGTGTATGTATGTGTTAATTACATATCTATTGGATTTAGCAATTTATGATGTTTGTAAGGAGAGGGAAGATTGGTTTGTGTGTATGTGTGTGAGGGTGTGGGTATGAGGGAATATGTGTGTGTACGGGAGTGCGGGTGAGTTTGGGGGTGTGGGTGTTGTTTGTTGTTTTTGGATGTGTATGTCTGTGTAAAATTATAATATCTCTTGTGTTTTACACCATATATATACAAATTTTAAAATTCACACTTTTCTCTATTTTTAAATAGTGTTGTTCCCAATATTATTTATACACACATCTTTTATATATGTTTTCATATTTAACAAACATTTATATTGAATTTATACTCACTTGCACACACACCTTAGGAATACAATATAAAATACACATCAAATTGGGGTATTAACCCACATGACCCTGACAAAATGGGGACTGGTGTTATTGCTGATATTGGGACGGGTGAACCACCGTGTGTGGCTTTGAGAGCTGATTTTGATGGTCTACCTATTTTTGAAATGGTGTGTGTATGTATATGTGTGATGCTAATTGTTTTATTCTTTGTGTGCTATGTGTGTGTGTGTGTGTGCACCTTTATATGCATATGTTTGAGTGTGTATGCTGTGAGTGTTGTGTGTGTTTGTACCAATTTGTTTATATAAATTTGTTTTGAAAAAAATCATTTATATAGATAAAGGTGTGTGCTACAGTGTACATATATATATATATATATATGTGTCTTTGTAAGAGTTGTGTGTATACAATTGTGTGTGTATATAATTGTTTATATTATATTTGAACATATTATAGGTCTCACACATACCAAAAACACCTACATATATATAATGGAGTGTAGTCAAATAATATACAGTACTATGGCTATACTCACACACACATTATTAAATATATTTTTCAGGTTGATATTGAATATCGTTCAAAACATGATGGGATGATGCATGCTTGTGGCCATGATGCACACACAACTTGGTTACTTGGAGCAGCAAAATTATTAAAAGAAAATGAAAATTTTATTAATGTACTTATTCACATATCTACATAGAAATTCCTTATATATCAAACTCATACTATTACACTCATATAAGCTAAAAATCGTTTGGTATATATAAAATTTAATTGATATTCGCTAATATAAGTTTCTTATTACACTCAAAGTTTTTCAACAACTACACACACCGAAATTTACGAGGGGGATATCTATATATTATACACATTCCCACCACACACCCGACACACACGCATACACACACACACACACATACACACACAAATTTACTTTTTTAATTTCAGGGTACAGTTAGATTATTATTTCAACCAGGTGAAGAAGGAGGGGGGGGTGGTGCATTAATGGTTGAAGAAGGGGCCCTCACACACTACCCACCAGTACAGAGGGCATTTGGTTTGCATGTTAACCCAGACGCCCCCTCATTTCATGTTATGAGTGCACCTGGGCCATTTTATGCAAGTGCAAATGAGTATGCCACACACTCTATGTCTAATTACATTATTCTTGCACACAAGCTGTGAATCTTGATTTTTTTTTGAGCATGTTTGTATATATATATATATATACGCGTGTATATGTAATTATATTTATTCATATCTACCCATTTTGAGGGTTTCTGAGTATGATATTATACATCTATCCATTTTGAGGGGGTGTGTGTGTATAATTATACACCTATTCATTTTGAGGGATGTGTTTATACGTGTATAAAGCTTTGAAATGATTTCAATTATAACCTAACCCATTTACAATTCATAACTTGATTTTGTATCAATTGAATTATAACAATTGAATATAGAATTGTATATATGAATTATATACATTACCTAGCACATATAAACACATATATATACCTAAATATACATTTTTACGCGGTCTTTAATTTTATACACACAAACTCTACACACACAACAGTTTTACATTGGAGATAAGGAGTCCAGGGGGCCCACAATTTACATCAAAGAATTACACCAATCCCATAAACACAGGAACAGCCATTATAAGGGCCCTCTATGATATATACGCTGAAGAATTATTTTTTCAAAAACACACAGCTGGCCTTATTAGTATTACATTTTTTGAAGCTGATGGCCCTGCCTATATGACACCCAAAGTTGTAAAAATGGGGGGTACACTCAGAGCCTTATCTACAGAGGTTGCAAACTACTTAGTAATGCGTGTTAAACAAGCTGTTGAACATGTGTGTACACACTATAATAATGAATACACACTTAATATACCGGGTTCTATGACTATTGCTTACCCTGCCACCATTAATAATCCTACACTCTATAAATTCTATGAAAAGGTATATATTGTCTTATGTATATAGTAGTATGTTGTGTGTATATATCTTGTTTTTTTAGTGTGCTGTGTGTCTATTTATTGTCCTTGTAGTGTGTCTTGTATGTATGTATTGTTTTGTGCAAATTGTATAAATTATGTAATTAGTCTGGAACATTCTAGATAGATTATACACTTTTATTATTTATCCCTGTGATACTATAAATTGATTATATGTACATAAATTTATTGTAGATTATAACAATTTAGAACTACATTTCATTGATTTGATTGTTAAAAGTTATCAATTCTTATAACTCAAATAGATAATTCCTAATGATATATATATTATTATATCTATTTATACACTCTTAACATGTGTATAGGATAGCGTATCGAACACATACATGATTAAACACTGAACTAATTTTTATTATTTTTATGATTTATATTTAGGTTGTATCCCCCGTAGGTGTTAATGGTAAGCTAACACCATTTGTGTGTGATATGGGAGCTGAAGATTTTTCATTTTTTGCTCAACAAGTCCCATCTATATTTAGTAACCTAGGAACTGGGTAACCTCACACACATAAATTTATATAGATTTGAATGCATATATACATATTTATATTTGTATCTACTTTTATATATTTATTTACATATACACACATACTTTTAAATATATATATATAGGAGTGGAGATGAAGTACCAGGCCACCCTCCAACAAATTATGCTGCACACAATGCATATTTTGCATATGATGATCGTGTATCAGTACTTGGTACTGCTCTTAATTGTCACACTGCTATACAAAACCTGAATGATTTAGCAAAATAATATCTCCTTAAAAAAATTATTTATTTGAAAAGTTTATTATTGTATTATTGAAAAGTATAAACACAGATAATATCGCAACAAAAAATCGTTCTATACACTCACAAATTTATATAATGAAATATAAAGCATTTAAGTTATCTACTTTAGTTTGCTTTCTTTTTTCTACATACCATCCAATTCTCATCTACACACATTTTTCTTTATTTGTTTTACTTATTTCCACTACTTTATTAAATATAAATTATCATTCAACCTCACTCTATGAATTCTTTCTTGTAAGATGATTTATTGATTTGAATATTTCAATCAAATTATATGTTCTTAGAGAAGAAAATAATTATAATGAAATTGAAAAAAAATTTTTTTGTTGTAAATAATTTTAAAACTAAGAAATTCAGATAATCAAAAAAAATAATTTTTATTTGTGTGTATGTAATAGAGGAAATTAATGAATAACAATAATATATAACTTTATTATATATCCCTACGATTAATATATATATTTGTTTCACATAATTTGATATATTAGCCCAGTTATCTTCTACCATTGATTATTAGAATGATAATTAACATATTTTTATAATTTATATAAAGAAAATTTGTTTTTATACCAACAAAAATGTGTCAGATTGTATATGTCTTTTATTTAAAAAAAATATAAAAAGAAACATTTAAAAGTTGATATAAACATCATATAATCAGAATATATTCAAATATTAACCATTAACTCAAAAACAAAAAAATTTGGAATAAAATGTGAATTCAACTATACATATTAATATAAACATTATAATTGAAAAACAAGTTATATTAAGATTTGATATACATAAAAAAAGATATATATATGTGTATTGATTACAATGGATTATCAGGATGATGAATCAATGATGACTTGTATGAATTGATGTTAACAAATTAGAATTGTTATGATCAAAAATTTTATTAAGTCTATTCATAACAACTCTGAAATGGCTTGATATACTTGAAATTAAATTTAGATGATATATTTGGGTGAATTGAGACTATCGAAAATGTTAAGCTGTGTTGTCAAATTTTCAAGTTTAATAGTATATAAATTGAGAAAAAATAAATGAGCTTACAAAATATTTTTAAGTGATTTATACTTAATATCTTCAATGTTTATTGTTATAAATTATTTCTCATGCACACTTTATATATAATAATAGACAACGAAAAAATAAATTAAATCTACAAGTCATTCATAATGGTTGTTCAAAAAAATTAAATGTTAACCATTAATTTATTAGACAATATATTCACAATGTTTCATTATCACTGACATCTTATTATAGAATACCTTGTGACTTATTTTAGCTGAAAATTGAGCTACAAAAATAAATTTTCCAATTAAAATATTTATTTTGTTTTATGCAATCTGTACATTCCAATCAATGATTGATTTATTACAAAATGCTCACACTTTATTCCAAAATCCTAAGAAAGCTTCATATCATTATTAATTTATAATCAAATTATAGTCAAACAATTTAGTCTCATGTTTTAGCCGAAGTTGTTCAATGCGACTAGAAAATTAAATCAAAGACACATAATAAGATAAATTATAGGAAAATTTTGAATCAAATTATACAATTGTAAAGTAATGAAGTTTGAAGCTTATTTAGTTAAATTACATAATAATACAACAATTAGAAGACTTAATAGCTGCAAAAATTATACAAGTAGTCGAGTGATAAATTGAACAATTGAATCATATCAATTAGTAAGCTTTAAATTGAGAACATGCTTAATACCTTTATAATTCAGTGTACATATATGTTTGATTAAAAAGTTAAAATTTGATAATTAATTTTTTCTTGTACTAATAGACATATAAAAATGGCAAAATTTAATATATAGCATAATTTTAGGTGTAATAACAAGTTTCTTATAACTTTCATTGTTTTTTCGAAGTGTATTTTAAAATATTATTACATAACCAATTGATTTGAACATTCCATATTAATCAATTTTTATGTATTATTTAACTTGATTTCTGATTTTGAAACTCTATTTATAATTTATACTTCCTTTTTATCTTTGAACTAAAAAAATCATGAGGTATTATATCACTTCTCCATTACTCTTGATAAGCATATTGGTATTCTTCAAATTGAGCTCATCAGCTCCAACATTTGACGAAATATTTGAACTATCAAATCAAAGCTATGACGAATTTATAGATTTACGTCGAACGATTCATCAATACCCTGAGACATTGTTCCAAGAGCATAAAACATCGGCCTTGATTAAAGAATTCCTTGATGTAAGCATACTCTATTATACTTATTATATAATTCAGCTCACATTTTCTTAAGAAAAAGGTAATTCTTGTTAGCACTCCACCCTAAAGAACTCTTTGGTTAATGTTATGTATCTCGACTATAACATGTATTGAAACTAAATTGATTTAACTCCTTGATTGAAAAGTCTTCATATGACTTGTTTTGTAACAGATATGACATCCATCATTTATAAGTTGCTTTAAAAGCAACATTACATAGCAATATATAACTTCTAACTTCTCTTTACAGAAATACAATGTCAACTACACTGATTGTTGGGCAAAATATGAAGAGGATCCAAGCATAGGAGGTACAGGTGTTGTTGCTCAAATAGGTACTGGTGAGCCCCCATGTATTGCCCTAAGAGCGGATATGGATGCCCTTCCCGTAACTGAAAAGGTATCATTTAATAGCTCAATGTTTTGAGAAACTATTTAATTGCACTATTATTTAGCTGTTACTTAATCTTCTTACAACTACGTTATTTTTTTAGACTGAATGGGAGTTCAAATCGAAGAAGGAAGGATTCATGCACGCTTGTGGCCATGATTCACACACAACTATGCTTATGGGTGCAACCAAATTACTTAAGGAATATGAAGACCAGTTACAGGTAGCTCATCTTGCTGCACTGAAAAAACAGCCATTTAAGACATCCAATCTATTACAACTTTACCTGTTATCATTACTTAAACTATTATTGAATAAAGCCTTCTGTCCTTCATAAAACACACATCCCTAAAACATCTAAAAGCATAATTAATTTACCTAAAGCCTACTTTATTATTACTATTGATTATTTGAATTTTTATTTCCTCATTACATGATTTACTTAGGGTACGGTAAGGATCATATTCCAACCTGCTGAAGAGGGAGGAGCAGCTGCCAAAATTATGTTAAATGAAGGTGTTTTTTCTCAATATCCACCTGTTGAGAGGGCTTTCGCTTTTCATGTTGACCCTAAAAGCCCCACTGGCTCTGTAATATCATGCCCTGGCCCTATCTGGGGAGCTGTAGATGGGTATATAATAAATTTTGTAATACAAACTTAGAATTAAGTTCCCACGCTTGGATTTATTTCTATTTAAAAATATTTGAATTTCATACAAATCATTTGGATAGAAAATTGTTGATATTGATAAGCAAAACAAAAACTTTATTTTTATTTAACTAGATTCTTTTTCCATGTATATGGAAAAGGTGGACATGCTGCAAGACATCACCAGACCATTGATCCAGTGGCTGCCGCTATGGCTGTAGTTCGTGCATTGAATGATATCCCAGCTAGAGAGTTGTATTTCACACATGATAAAGCTGGTGTGATATCGGTTACACTTATGAATGTCAGTACAGTACTTGTTATACACCATTTACATTTCACTTATTTTTCTATATAAACCCTCAACTCCAAACACACAACTTAATATATACTAAGATTAATCCATACATATTTGATTACATCCCAGACTACCAGTACAGCTACAAATATTGTACCAGATCAAGTTTATGTGGCTGGTACTATTCGTGCACTTACTAAAGAAACAGCAATTATGATCAAGGCTCGTATCAAGGAAGTAGCTACTAGCATTGCTAAAGCACATCGCTGTAGTGCTGTATTTGAAGATAAGTTATCTACGAATTATTTCCCATATCCCCCTGTATACAATGATCCTGAATTGTTTAAGTTTTATAAAGAGGTATGTATACACGTAAAATCATATATTGAATCTCAACCTCCCTAACTATCACAACACCACATTTAGATTGTTTCTGAGGGTGCCGCTGATAAAAAAATAACATTTACTGAGCCTGAAATGATTTCTGAAGATTATGCATTTATGGCGGAAGTTGTACCATCTGTTTTCTCATTCTTAGGAACTGGGTTAGAATTCTTTAATTTATTTTTACTTCACCACAAAATAACAACTCACAAGAATTCTAAGCTAGATATAATTAACTTTTCATACTAATTCACTAAAAAATCATATATAATTTTTGATTAGTTATTTACTTTTGATATCAAAGTAGTACTATCTTTGATTTCTTTATTTTATCAAAATCATGTTTTATATAGGAGTGGTGAAGAAATAGAAGGACATCCACCTACTAATGTATTATTACACAACTCTAAATTCTTCCTTGATGAACGAATCATACCCCGTGGTGCCGCATTACACACACACATTGCCATACAAAATTTGATACAAATGAATCAGCAAAGATCATCAATGACTACAACAATGGGCCAAGAATCATCTAATTCAACTGATTATAAAGATGAGTTCTAATTATAATCATCATTAATTACAAATTGTTTTTTCTGTGGATAATTAGTAATTAGTGATTTATATATATATATATATATATATATATAATTCATTAATTAACCTATGGAAAACAACCATCTTATCAATCCAGATTTTCACCCATATATTAACACTAATGACTGATTTATATTACTTTTATCATCGCCTTTACAGAACTAATATTGTTTATTAATTTTATTTATTTAATTTTTTTGTTTGGCATCAAACAT